>JADBJO010015233.1:32500-35000 GCA_016801955.1 Conus betulinus
TGACTGATCCACTCTTAACCTGAGTGAAGAACTACAATGATGATTGAGGCACTCTAACCCTGAGTGAAGAACTACAATGATGACTGATGCACTCTAAACCTGAGTGAAGGACTACAATGATGAGTGAGGCACTCTAAACCTGAGTGAAGAACTACAATGATGAGTGAGGCACTCTCTAAACCTGAGTGAAGAACTACAATGATGAGTGATGCACTCTAAACCTGAGTGAAGAACTACAATGATGACTGATGCACTCTAAACCTGAGTGAAGGACTAAATGATGAGTGAGGCACTCTAAACCTGAGTGAAGAACTACAATGATGAGTGAGACACTCTAAACCTGAGTGAAGAACTACAATGATGAGTGATGCACTCTAACCCTGAGTGAAGAACTACAATGATGATGTGATGCACTCTAACCCTGAGTGAAGAACTACAATGATGAGTGAAGAACTACAATGATGACTGATGCACTCTAAACCTGAGTGAAGAACTACAATGATGACTGATGCACTCTAAACCTGAGTGAAGAACTACAATGATGACTGATGCACTCTAAACCTGAGTGAAGAACTACAATGATGAGTGAAGAACTACAATGATGAGTGATGCACTCTAAACCTGACTGAAGAACTACAATGATGACTGATGCACTCTAAACCTGAGTGAAGAACTACAATGATGAGTGATGCACTCTAAACCTGAGTGAAGAACTACAATGATGAGTGATGCACTCTAAACCTGAGTGAAGAAACTACAATGATGACTGATGCACTCTAAACCTGAGTGAAGAACTACAATGATGAGTGATGCACTCTAAACCTGAGTGAAGAACTACAATGATGAGTGAAGAACTACAATGATGACTGATGCACTCTAAACCTGAGTGAAGAACTACAATGATGACTGATACACTCTAACCCTGAGTGAAGAACGACAATGATGAGTGATGCATTTACAGTTGTCTTACTTTCGCAGGCTGAGACTCCCACTTTTCCTGAGGGTCACAGGTCAATAGTGAGGACTTGTCAAGCTGGAGTCTTGGCCATTCTCCTACAAACCGGATTCTGTCATCTCCACAGACCATGGGACCCTCATACGTTCATGGAACCTGGCTTAGCACAGGATCACTTTGTGTTTGTGTTTTTTTGTTATATGCTTATCGTATATATATATATATATATATATATATATATATATATATATATATATATATATATATATGTAATACCATTGTGTTTTATTGTTGTTCTAGTCTGTCGCTCTTGGTATTTGGTATTACCTTCAGACATTTGTTGTTGTAGAATTTTGTGGAAATCAGTTTGTTCAGACTTGTGTGGCATTCCGCTATCATGGCTGAATCAGCCCAATTTCAAAATAGAATCAAGGAGTGGGGAGAATCTCTGAGCCTCTGACCAAGAAATGATGACATTTGTATTGACACAGTTTGAACAGGAAAAGGCCACAGAAACTGCAGAGTGTGAAAACATCAGACAGTAGCAAGTTGTTGTGAGGGACAAAATCAACAGGAACTTGAACTCGCTGTCGAAAGAAAACCTTTCAAAACAATTTGCCAAAGCAGACGGCACTTGTGACGCGGCCAGTCACACTGCTCACGTGTCCATCATAATTACGGCCATGACTTGGATTTGGGGGATCCTGTCAGTCAATCCACAGAAAACATTGACACCAATGTCAACTGGTTCGAATGGCTAGCAACAGAACCAGGCCTGGGCCCAAAAAAAAAAAAACGTAACATCAGACTTGGACAAGTTCTCAGAGGTGCTGCGTGCGTGCGACGTGACTGCAAACTTTACAGCGCATAGTCGCTGAGTATGATGCGCACAAGTAAGCACTCTTTACCTGATATGAGCTGACAGCCGAAGTAGACCGAGAGAAATTTCAAAACGCGTGGCGTGGCAGGGGAGAATTTTTTATGGGCAGTCCACAGACAGGCAGGTACCTTACCTCCATGAATGGTTGGCACTGTCGAAACATGGCAGAGGAGAACTGTATGGGCAGTCCACAGACAGTCAAGTAACTTACCTCCATGGATGGTCAGCATTGTCAGATCATGACCAGAGTGACTGAACTATTTCTCTGTGAACAGTCGCGCTGAACTATTTCTCTGTGAACAGTCGCGCTGAACTATTTCTCTGTGGACAGTCGCGCTGAACTATTTCTCTGTGAACAGTCGCGCTGAACTATTTCTCTGAACAGTCGCGCTGAACTATTTATCTGTGAACAGTCGCGTGACACAATGTCCGCAGACCTACCAACTTTCATGGCAGGAGGACGAAGCGGTTCCATGCTGGAGGATCTGATCAAGCTAGCAGACAGGTACACCATCGTCCACGTTGAGACAGACTCTCAGAAAAAAAAAAATGCCAGACTATCCCCAACAGGGACTGGAACGTCCATCGCAGTCACAGCAGTCTCAAAACGAGACCTAAGCACCGAGTGGAAAAAAAAACACCCAATGTGAATTTAGCCCCTGTTT
>JADBJO010015233.1:40000-44539 GCA_016801955.1 Conus betulinus
GCATGTTTAGGGGTCAAAGCTCTTCTAAGTCCCCTGTAGTTTGGCCTGGGGCCACAAGAAACCCAGCAGACATGCGTTGTCACGTGGAGGCACAACATAGGGCTTGTGGTGGAGAGGCTCTGTACTGGCAGGAGAGACTTACGCACTCGGCTCTCCTTTCACAGTGCTGTTCACAGCGGTGCCAGCCAGCGGTGAAGGCTGAAAGTGAGAAGTGACGAGCACAGACACTTCGTCAGCACACTAGGCGCTTCACATTACCAGAAACGCACATAGATACATACATGCATGCATACATGCATACATACATACATACATACGTACGTACGTACGTACGTACGTACATACATACGTACGTACGTACGTACATACATACATACATACATGCAGATGAAGAAGTTGGTGAAGGAGGAGGAAAAGGAGAAGAGGAAAAGAAGGAGGAGGTGAAGGAGAAGAAGAACAAGAACAAGAATAAGAACACGAATAAGAACAAAAAGAGCAAGAAGAACAAGAACAAGAATAAAAAAAAAAGGAGGAGAAGAAGAAGAGAAACAACCACCACCACCACAACAACAGCAACGTCACAACAAAGACCAACGGGTCCACACAGTTTTAAGGTGTGGACAATGCATTGACAGTGACCACTCACACTGTAGAAGAAACCCTGACTGTCTGACGTCCAGGCCACAGCTGAGTAGTCCACATTGTCCAGAGTGTCCGGCAGATCCTCTCCATTGGACACATCTCTCACCTGAGCACATCATAAGAAAACAGACGTGTGTCAGCACATTCATACAGACCGTTACAGAGCAAACAGACAGAGTCAAACGAGAACACAGGTGGAACCCATTAAGCAGCCCTTTAATAGTGTAGAGTTACATCAGCCGCTGTGGTGAAGTGGTTAGCATCGCGGACTCATGGCTGGGAGGTCGTGGGTTCGATTCCCATCAGAGCCCATGTGGGATTTTTCTGCCCGACCGCCTCCTACCCAGAGCTGAGTTTGCTAGGGGCTCAGCTGGGAAGTCACTGGGACCACATAGTCAATTTTCATCCACTAAATGGATGCGTCTCTGAGAGCGGCGCTCAAATTTACTGACCAACACTGCAGGCTTCTCTAATTCTCGGGCCTAGTTGACGCCGGGATAGATTATGAAAGTAAGCATATAATAAAGCCCTGTCGTGCAATCTAGGACCAGAATGGAAATTCGAGGCATCATCTTCATCATCCTCATTCTCATCGATCGGCATTTACAACAAAAAAAAGCTTGAAGAGTTACAATTTGCATTAAGAAACTGTAGCCAAGGCCCAGATGACACAGTGGATGAAATGTTGAACCAGCTCGTTAGTGTAGATGGGAAAAAACTCCATGAGAACTTCGGCCACAGTGGGCAGGAAAGGATTACCACGATAACTCTGGTATAAGGCAGCCATGGTACTGATCCTGAACAAAGGCAAAGCAACCCAAGAAAGTTTCATTTTACCCCCACCCCCCACCCCCCACCAGTTAGCCTGACTAGCTGCACAGTGAATGAACACCTCTGATAGTACATGAAGAGAGAGAGAGAGAGAGAGAGAGAGAGAGAGAGAGAGAGAGAGAGAGAGACGGGGGGAACTTGAAAGAGGTGATCAAAGAAGTGCATGACTTCAGCGTATATACTAAATGAATGGGATAAGAGATATAAATCAAACAAGGTGCATATTGAAAAAAAAAATAGATGGAATTTTTTTTAAAAAAAAAAAGAAAGTAGAAGACTAACGACGGACCTAGAGGCAAACCTGTCAGATGACAGGCAGTCTTGGGGAGCAACTGACACAATACTGGAGAATGCATGACACAATCATCAGGCCACACGTCAATTTCAGCTATAAACTGAGACAAATACTGAAGAATACTTTAAAAGGGTGAGTCAGGCCACACGTCAATTTCAGATATAAACTGAGACAATACTGAAGAATACTTAAAAGGGTGAGCCAGGCCACACGTCAATTTCAGATATAAACTGAGACAATACTGAAGAATACTTAAAAGGGTGAGTCAGGCCACACGTCAATTTCAGCCATAAACTGAGACAATACTGAAGAATACTTAAAAGGGTGAGTCAGGCCACACGTCAATTTTTCAGATATAAACTGAGACAATACTGAAGAATGCTTAAAGGATGAGTCAAGCCACACGTCAATTTCAGCGCTACAACTGGGTCAGCTAGTCCAAAGACCAAGCAAACATCGGATGGAGTCTTTAATCAAGTCCTCCTTGTATTTTGACTGAGACAATGGGGCTGATGTCTATTAGAAAAAAATGAAAAGACCAAAACACACATCGCATACAGTCCAAAGTCAAGCCCTTTGTATCTTGACTGGAACAATGAGGTTGATGCCTATTAGAAACAATACTGAAAAGACCAAACAAACATCGCATACAGTCTTTAATCAAGCCCTGTGTATCTTGACTGGAACAATGGGGTTGATGTCTATTAGAAAAAAAAGAAAATGAAAAGACCAAATAAACATCCCACACAGTCTTTAAT
Source organism: Conus betulinus (assembly GCA_016801955.1). Classification (NCBI taxonomy): domain Eukaryota; kingdom Metazoa; phylum Mollusca; class Gastropoda; order Neogastropoda; family Conidae; genus Conus; species Conus betulinus. The sequence goes on from JADBJO010015233.1 coordinate 42,527, forward strand.
CAAGCCCTTTGTATCTTGACTGGAACAATAAGGTTAAAGACTATTCCGAAAAAAAAAGAAAAACTCTACAGGTATCAGCCTCTTCAAAATTCTATCAATAAAAAAATTAGCAAATTCATACATCTTATAAGTTTACAATCTTTTACAACAGCATGCCTTCTTTTCATGTCGCATTGTCTTTGCACGGGGGCCACTGGTTCAATGGATTCATCTCCGCTTTGAGGAAGATCGTGTCCCGGAAGTTCTTAGGCCCCAGTCAAGATCATGTCTTCATTCAAATCTTAAATAAATGTTAGCGAACCACCCAGAGAAACGTGGACAAACGAGTCACAAGACAAAACACGACGCATTTCGACGTCTTAGGTCTCGCGACTGCTTGTGTCACATGTATGATTTGTTGTGAAAGTGACAGATCAAGCAGCAGAAAAAGAAAGTAGCGGTTAACAGAACCAACACTGCACATAACACAAACACACAGCAAGTGACAGACAGAAAATAACAGTGAAAAAAAAATGAAAGTGAAGTACCAGACACAGAACAAAAGAGTTGGTAAGAAAAAGAAAAATGACATATACAAAAGAAAGAAAAAACAGCAGCTGGAAACAGAGAAAGAGAAAATGCATTGAACAGAAAAAGATAGTAAGCCACAGAAAGAAACAAATGGGGGGGGGGGGGGGGGGGACTACTACTACAGAAAGTAGTAAGCAATAAAGATTTTTTTTTTCTTTTAAGTTTACAGAGAAAAAGGATAAGCAGGTTTTTAGTAACATTAAAACAACATTTATAGTTATATAGGAAAACGACATGTAACATAGGAAAAAGACATGTAAAGGGAAGAAAATAGCTGGTAACAAAAACAAAAACAAAACAAAATAGAAAAAAAAAAAGCTAACATGTAACAGACAGAGACAGTAACAAACAAGATAAATCTATGCCAGGAATTAGTAAGCAATAAAGATGAAAAAAGCTGAAGAATGAGAAGTAGAATTTACGCAGTGTTACGAAAAAAAAACCTTTGAGTCACATTTTTAGAAAATGGTAAGAGAAAGAAAATACCCATTTGTATATCGTCCAAGCAGTCCAATCAGCTTTTGCACTCAACATACGTGCATGAATGAGTGTGTGTGTGTGTGTGTGTGTGTGTGTGTGTGTGTGTGTGTGTGTGTGTGTGTGTGTGTGTGTGTGTGTGTGTGGAACAATTTTGTAATAGGGGGAAACAAGCGCAGGCTAATAATTCCTCCGTCATTACACTAATGACTTAGCAAGGATTTTTTTTAAAGCATACATACATACAAAGATCCAATTCTATTGATTGTTTCCCTTCTGGCACCACAAACTCTATTTTTCATGCCCCCACCCTGTGATTTCATGACTGCTTTTAGTCTGGTGATTCACGAATGTCGATAAAAATTCTTCTTTTCACTGATCACTCGATCGTCTTTTGGAAGATAATGTATCTGGACTCAGGGAGCGCCATGTTGCTTCTGGTATGTGGAAGTACTCTGTTAGAATGGAGAGACAACTGCAGACCTGATAGCTCTTCATACAGAACGAAACAGCGGTGTGCTGCTGGTATGCTAACCTCCCTTCAAGAGAAACAACTGCAGACCTGATGAGCTCTTCATACAGAACGAAACAGCGGTGTGCTGCTGGTATGCTAACCTCCCTTCAAGGGAACAACTGCAGACCTGATGAGCTCTTCATACAGAACGAAACAGCGGTTGCTGCTGGTAGCTAACCTCCCTTCAAGGGAAACAACTGCAGACCTGATGAGCTCTTCATACAGAACGAAACAGCGGTGTGCTGCTGGTATGCTAACCTCCCTCAAGGGAAACAACTGCAGACCTGATGAGCTCTTCATACAGAACGAAAACAGCGGTGTGCTGCTGGTATGCTAACCTCCCTTCAAGGGAAACAAGTGCAGACCTGATGAGCTCTTCATACAGGACGACGACAACAGCGGTGTTGCTGTGGTATGCTAACCTCACTTCAAGGGAACAGTGCAGACTGATG
>JADBJO010015234.1:0-15960 GCA_016801955.1 Conus betulinus
TAGTGTGAAGAAGTCATTAGATCTTACACAAGAAACAAAGTATAGAATCACAGTTCAAAAACAAAACAAAAAACAAAAAAATGTGGATGATTTTGTCAAGAAGGGCCGCGGCCACCAGTTTTCAAAGCAGAGTTGAATGCCAGATGTGGCAGACAGTTTAAAGTGAAGTTTACGTTCAGATTGTTTTTTGGTCTATTAAGGGAACAAAAACAGGGGGGGGGGGGGGGGGTGGGGAGACTGCGTGACTAGCTAATGCTTGCCAAACTTTTTAAACCTGGTTTCTTTTGACCTGAAATCCACACAATGCCAAGTTGAGGAAATTGGAAATTACTTGTGTCCTTAAATTTACTGTCCTATCCTCACCCTGCCATTTGATATTACCACACACACGACACCACACACACACACACAGCACAACAGAGGAGATCAAGTGGATACATCATTAACTAGCTTCAGTAAATCACAACCGAAGATATATCAAACCACCCCTAACACGGTAAACAAAACACCTTTAAACAACATATTTTAACTACAAAATACAAATGCGCTAGGCTTTTGAGACAGTGCTACCAACGTGAAAGTCACAAAACGTAAAAATGGGCAGCTCTTCAAAATGTCATAAGAAGCCTCCAAGAAATACAAGGATGATTATAAAAATAATTTCAGAACGCTCATGCAATGGAATGTCATGTGATCATTTGAGTAGATTTTCACCACCACAAATAACAGTTTACACCTGTCCCTGTTATAGATTGGCATATTAAGTTTTAAATCGTATGAATCAAAGAACGCTAACTGCTACCTGATCTGAACTTTGGTGACTTGTGACATAATAAGTGAGACAGAAAAAATACAGTCCCAAAATCAGGAGCTGGTTTCTTCTCATGGATAGTTGAAAGCCATGGGGACACAAGAATATCTTGGGTTTTTTTCCAGGCAAGCACTGTGTACTAGACTGTACCCTCAGTGCGGGATAGCGGATGTTTAAAACTGTATGTATTGATCCTTTGTTTTTCCCCCCATATTTCGCTAGTTCCCTCCAATTGATGTGTGTCCGTCGTCTTTCTCTTCTGTTTGTAAGTTTTCCCCTTCTCTCTTCATGTGTGTTTGTGTGTGTGTGTGTGTGTGTGGGTGGTGTGTGTTGTGTGGTGTGTGTGTGTGTGTGTGTGTGCGCATGCGGCATGCGCATGCGTACATGCCCACCCATGCATGCATACGTACGCACACACCACACATGAACAGGTCTATGTGTAAACTCTTTGCATATCCACATACTCCCACATGTGTAGTTCTCTGTGTGAAGTATGGGCAAGGCAACTTTCTCAAAGAGCCATATCCACCAGGTTTGCAAGTTGTGAAGCCAGGTTTGCGCTTTCACAGGCTTCAAACCAAACAATACATTGGGGTGGGGTGAGGGGGGAGGGAGGGGGAGGTAAGCCTTCCCCCCCTTTTTAGTTTTGTTTGCTGTCCCCTTTTTTCCTCACCCATAATTTTTGTCTTTCTGTGTGTCTATCGGTCCGTCCCATTTTGCGTCATTTCCAGTCTATATACCACCCATTTCTTTCTTTCTCTCTCCCTGTGTTGTCCGCAAGCCCAGTGGGATGCCATAAACCTGCACTTGGATAGATATATATGTAATGCATACATGTCTGTAGGCATGAGAGTACAAATAAACCGCAGTACAGGTAACGTGTGCATTAGTACAATCATGTGTGTATGTCCTCATGAATAAGCATGTGTGTGTGTGTGTGGTGTGTGTGTTGTGTGTTGTGTGTGTGTGTGTGTGTGTGTGTGTGTGTGTGTGTGTGTGCTTTCTGTCCCCATCTCTCCTTAGCTCCAGATATGGCTTCCTGAGGTCAGCTAGGCTAAGGTGTAATAACAGTATATAAAACACACGTGAACACAAAATGATGTGTCCACAATCTCTTTGTCTATGGGTCGTCTTCTTGTCTGGATCTGTAAACAGTGTCAGTCTGTTGTTGCCTCACTCTTTCTTTCTTTCGATGTGTGAATGCCTATGTTCTGAATGTGGTGTGGTTGTGTGTGTGTTGTGTGTGTGGTGTGTGTGTGTGTGTTGTGTGTGTTGTGTTTGTGTGTGTGTTTGTATGTGTGTGTTTTGTGTGTTGGTGAGTGTGTATGTGTTGTGTGTGTGTGTGTGTGGCATCGGTGTGTAGTCTGTATGTATGTGTGTGTGTGGTGTGTGTGTGTGTGTGTGTGTGTGTGTGTGTGTGTGTGGTCTGTATGTGTGTGTATATTGTGTGTGTGTTGTGTGTGTGGTGTGTGGTGTGTGTGTGTATGGGTTGTGTTTGGTGTGTGTGTGTGGTGGGTGTGGTGTGGTGTGTGTGTGTGTGTGTGTGGTGTGTGTGGTGTGTGTTTGTTGTGGCATGTTGTGTGCACTGTATGTATGTGTATATGTGTGTATGTGCATGTGAGCGTGTCGTGAGAGTTGCAATGAATGGATGACTGCATGCAATGAGTCGCATGTTAGTTGCGCATGTTATCCTTTTCTCTCTCGCTAATTTCACCCATTTCCAACAGTTCATCGGTCTGTGAAAGGTGTGTGCGTTTGGCTCGGCCATTTTCCCTCTCTCTCTTCCCTCTCTCTCTCTAATTCTCCTCCCCCCCTCCATCCTGTTCTCTCTCTCTCTCTCTGCCACCTGCGTCCCTCCTTTCCTATATATATTGACTTCCTTTCATTCAGTCTTGCATCTGGGCTGGCCTCTCCTCTCTTCAGATCCTCACAAGGAGGACGGAGGAGAAAGAATGAAACACAAAGCAATCAAAGAGGCTATGGGACTGTGCCACAGCCAGGGCCCCAATGGTTTTTTATGTTGAAGCAGGGGGGGGACCAATAATAACGCCCCGGCGTTTTTAGTACCACTGCCCCAACGCTTTGTTATTCACAAATCACTCTGTGGGCCTGGAGGCACAGGGAAAAAAAAAAAAAAAAGACGTGGGCAAGGAAAGGAAAGTGGGAAAAAGAGGGATAAAGGGCAAAGGGGACGGAGGCATTAGTGGGGGACCAACCCTGGTGATGACGTGGCGGGGGGGTCTGGGGGGGTGGGTGGGGTGGGGTGGGGGGGGCCGGGGTGGGGGTACACTGGGAGGGCGGCTTTGAGTTGGAGGAGGGAGGGGCTTTGTTGAGGGAGGTCTATTAGTGAGAGGGATTGCACAAATGACTCAAAGATGGGGGGACCTCATGGAAATAGAACTCTATGGAGGGGCCCCCTTTACCACCAAAGAATCTTGGAACTGGAAGAGGGTGTTGCGAGCGAGCGAAATTTGCAATTTAAAAACAAAAAAAAAATGACCACATTGATAAATGAAATTCAAAAAACAAAAACAAAACAAAAAAAAAAAAAAGGAAAAAGATAAGCGGAAGTTAGGGAGGGGAGTTGGGGGCGGGGAAAAAAACGAGACAGGGAAGAGGGTCAGGGAAGAAGGGAAGAGGCCGATGGTGGGATAGGGGGAGTAACCATAGGGAGGGGACGGATGCGTAGCAGCTGCCAGAGTGGGGTTCTGACTTCACCCTGGTGTTCGATGCCAGCTGAGACTTGGATTGTTGGGCCAGCATGATCTTATCTGTGGCAATGGGAGTGTGCAAATGAATGCAGAGGAGTGATGCCCACCCCCATCCCCCCTCATTCCAGCCCCTACCCCCCACGTCTTCCCTTCCACAGCAAGCAAGTAACCCTTTGCCAAGTAAGTAACTTAAAACACTTACTGATCCGTTATATATATATCTGTTTTTTGCTTGCTTTGTTTGTTGTTTGTGTGCATGATTTAATATTGTGATGACTCATTGCTGAAGTGTACTAACGAGGTCCAACAACCCGAACGCGAAACAAAACAAAAATAAAAATCTGATTATATCAAATTTGCCCAGCTCTGAAAAAGGGAATAATTTGAGCATCATACAAATTTCAGTTTTCAGTTCCTTTTTAGAACATAAACTCTTTCACAAACATTGCATGCATATATTTCAGGGGAATATCTTGCAGCACAGAGGCTTTATTTTCTCTTAAAATTAACTGCACATTTGACAGTTTTTAACTGGGTAGACAAACTTAAAAGAAATTTGAAGTAAAGCTGCCAAAAACATGGACAAACACACTACACAGGCGAAACACTATGCGTTTTGACCTCTTAGTCTTAGGTCTTTTTCAGGCCAGATAAGTAACATTCAGGACAATGACAACGAAGAAAGAGCAATCCACTTATCTTCTCAAATCCCGTACAAGATGGGCGTTAAAACATACATGTTGTGGTGTGTGTGGTGTGTGTGTGTTTGTGTGTGTGTGTGTGTGTGTGTGTTGTGTGTGTGTGTGTGACTGTGTGTGGTGCATGGCATGCATGCATTTGTGCACTGTGCGTGCATGTGCATGGATGTCCTATCAACATAAAAGCTATATAGTGTCTAAAACCGGCCAGTTTCAGTTTACAGTGAAAACTTCTTACTTTACATTCTTGTAAGACGAGTATACCAGGTTTAACATGTCTGCTGGGCAGTTAGCAATTCTCTATATAACAGGTATATATATATATATGCTAATGCTTAAGTCAATTACTCAGAAATCAAAAAACTGCCCAAATTGAAATAGATTCTGAAAAGCACTCACACAGAGTATACTCTTTCAGACATTGTGTATCTTATCGCCATCCCTTTCTTCCCGCCCACCCAGTCCTTCCGCTCTTTCCCATGTGTCATGCTTCCACACTTCCCCTTCTTCACCCCCAACAAACACACACACACACACACAAACACACCACACACACACACACCAGCACACACACACACACACACACATACTCAACACACACGCACACACCCGCACACACACACAACATTACACAGGGAATCCCTCAATCATCATTTTTTCCTTTTCTCTACGTTTTGCTTATCAGAAAAAAAAAAAAAAGCTGATATCAGGGGAAAAAGACATCTGTCTCACCATGTTTCGTCATACATACTCCCTCTCTCTGGCCTTTCTATAAATTTCATATGTTGTCTGTTGCCTGTCAGCCAGCATTCCTTCAACTTGGACTTTTAGTAGACACTTAAAGTGCTTTGATTGATCACCGTCATAGAATCTCAATCATATACCACACGAGGCTGTAAAAAAGTTTATGCCAAATGTCAAAAATAGATTTCTCTCTCTCTCTCTCTCTCTCTCTCTTCTCTCTCTCTCTCTCTCTCTCTACGCTCCCCCCTCCGCGCCCCATATGTCCCAAAAACTCCCTCCTCTTGAGTGGGTACTTTCCTTCCATATGCATGCATATGAGTACGTGGTGTGTGTGTTTTTGTGTGTGTGTGGTGTGTGGTGTGGTGTGTGTGTTGATCACAGCTGTGTTAGCTCGTGGGTGTGGTGCATTGCGGTGGCGCAAACACACGCGCGGCACGATGCACATAACATGTGCACTACCTTCATTGGAGGGCAAGTGGGTGTGGGTATGTGGGTTGCATAATTTTGTGTGACACCCCTGTGAGTGCATTTATTCACCCGTAGGAAAGATTAGGCACGCCAGAAGATGTTCTTAATAGCTGGAGCGCTAAAAGAGCTTAAAGGGGGGAGCGGGGAATTTAATTGGTTGGTGGGCGGAGGTGCGGGTTTTACCACACATTTTTACCCCCCCCCCTCTTTTCATCGTGTTTGGTGCTTTACCACAATTCCAGAAGTTCCTCTCGTTGTATGAGTATGCAAATCAAGCGCTGTGGCACTTAAGATGTTAGACATTTTGACCTCCGGGCTGGTAATACTACTTAAAACATCTCTAACCCCGTCTTTCTTTAGAGACCGTGCATCAAGGTGACCACTTGTAAGCGAACAAGTTTCACCCACTGCCGCTCAACCCATTGTCACTTGAGCAATACCTGAATAGAGAATGTGTCACAAAAGGCAAATTGGCAACCTTCCACACCACTCCACGTCGCTAACCTATCCCCACTCCCTTGCTCCCCACAATTATACCCACGCACCGGTCGCCCAACGATTATCCCTACCCTTCTACTCCAAACCTACGCCAACTGGAGTGTATTCCCCAGGGCAGATGAGTACGACAGTGACCGAAGTCCCGACCGGACCCCACACCGACCGATCGAGCCAAACTTAATCCCAACCAGCCTACTCGCAAACCTATACCCGAGCTCTCCTCTCCCAACACCCGGCGCCCAGCTTATCAACAACATATCCCCTACCCGCTTATCCCACCTATCCCAACCGAGCCCTCTCCCACACTTATCACAAACATGTCATTTCGCCAAACCTAGGCCACACCCGCCCGGCGTACCAACCTATTCCCGCATCATCCATAACTACCTCCTGTTATCCAAACCCTCCCCTATCCCACACACTAATCGCCGATACCCTACCTGCCACCAACTGAGCACCAGCCATATACTTCTCACAACCGTATTCACCATACCACCCTTCTCCAAACCCATCCCCACCCAGACTTCGGTCCAAACCTATCTCCCACATCCAGATGTCCGCAACCATCCGCTCCTACGCTCCCTCACAAACTATCCACCCTCATCATTCTCCAACAATTATCACCACCCTCTCTCATACTCACCTATCCCGACAGTAGATCTCCATACTGTCCCCCCGGCCTACCCTCTCCAACCGAGACCCACCCACCCTTCTCCCAGACCTTCCCCCCCTCATTCTCCCAACGATCCCCCACACTCCCTTCTCCAACCGATCCACCCACCATTATTCCCAACACTATCCCACCTCCCTGTCATTGAATGACATATCACCAGCATCCCTTCTCACAAAAACCATCCCAACCCTCAATTCTCCAAACGCATCACCACCATGCTCTGACTCCCCACGCCTAGCCCCACCATGACCTTTCCAACATATCCCACCCTCCTTCTCCCCAACCCATCCCCATCCTCCCTTCGCCCAAACCTAGACCACACCCTCCTTCTCCCAACCATCCCACCTCCCTTATCCCAACTTATCGGTTATCCCCAACCTCCATTCTCCCAACCTATCCACACCCTCCCCTCTCCCAACCTTATCCCCACCTCCCGTATCACAACCATCCCACCTCCCTTCTACACAACCTTCCCACCCTCCCCTATCACAAACATGTCCCCAACCCCAATTTACAAGCCTATCCCCCACCCACCCTTCTCCAACATGATGTCCCCACCTCCCTTCTACAAACATAGTGATTTTTCCGCCATCCCCCACGGGGCTTTTGGGGCTGCGAGGGCCACCCACCTCTCCCAACCTATCCCAACACCCTTCCCCAACTATCCCACCCTACTCGCTCCCCAAAGCATCCCACCTACCTACGTCCCAAACCTATCCAACCACCCTTTCTCCAAACCTATCCCACCTCTCTACTACCAATATCCCACCCTTCCTTCTCCCACCTATCCCCCCACCCTTCTCCACCCTATCCCCACCCTCCTTCTCCACATGTCCCCTTTGCTAATCCCAACCTCCCTTTTCCACTGTTCTGCACTGCATACATGCTTCCTTCTCCTCTTCCCCACACATCCCATGTGGCTCCGAAATCCTCCTGCGTTTATAATACAAAAACAGATTTTTTTTTCCTATTCTTTTTTCTCTACCTCCGCCTCTGTATTTCTTTTGTAACCCAGTGACACCCCCATACCCTATCTTATTGCCACATTCTAGCTCCAGACCCCAACGTTTTACATTAATGCATGCTCCCATTTGCCTCTCTGTTCCGTGCCTCGACCCGTCGTTGGGGGCTGTGCGTACCGGGTGCTGTGTTCCTCGTAGTGATGCTGTGTCGTGTTTCTGCTATGGGCAGCGTACTGCCACTAGGTCGTTTATTATCCTGGAGGTATCATGTCCACATGGTTTAAGACAGCCCACCCCACTGGACTCAGCGGCCATTAAACTCACTGCACACAACACACACCACAGCAAACCCACCCGAACGACATCGACACACAAGCAACACACACATCAGATCAGTGACACTACATGACCTATTTTTTTTTTTTCTTAATGTCTACGACATTAAAGGCACAGCCGATCCATCTTCGAGGGCAAGCGCAAGTGTACATAAGCAAAATGGTATTATTCTGAAGTAATGGAGTTGTTAAGTCAGGATATGACATAAGTTATGCACTGTAATGTGAACATAAGATGTACCCATTATAGTTTACGGTTGAAGGCTACATAGTGAACTTAGACGTGTAATCCTAAAACTGTCGAGAGCATGTATCAGCCACAGACTGACTAGACATCTTCACTCACTGCTGAGGTGGCAGCATACACGCACATCGGCTATTCCCCTCCGTTATCACCTGATTACTAACTATAAGCCTTACGCTGCCATTGTTATCATATTCTTGTATTGATTTGTCCCTACTCACTATCCATGATAAGATGCCTTCATAGCTTTAGCCGCGCCAGGGTCTTCATGACGCCGACCAGTCTGACTAATATGTTATGGCCTACCGGACACTGCTCACGACCAGCTGGCGTTCTCGTCACTGCTCTTACATGACCACGATTGTCAGTAAGAGCAGACTGTGAAGTGGAAATTGATGGGATTACGCTGACCCGACAACGTCCATCCACCCCCCACAGTGTGTTTGCCTAAAAGTTGCTTTTCCAGCCTACCTAAGGACGGAATCCCTAATAAGGTAGGAATGTGTCGTTTCATTGATATGACACCGGAATGAATCAGGACTAGATATTAGTGTAGTCGTCAGTTTCCCCAGGACGGCATACATATTTCAGGTATGAGAGATATGACTACGTTCAGAATACGTAAGCAGCGTAGGAGAGGAGATACTATGCTTGACACCCTGTTCTCATATCAGGTTGGCGGTTCTCTACACCCGACTACCCCACACGATTTGAATAAGGATAACTCGCCCACATGGACTGACAGATCATGTATTTTGACCAATCTCCCCATTTTGTTAAGTGTATGTTTATGTTTTTGTTCCCCCTCGCCCTTGGTTGACAACGATGCTTCCCGATTTCTTCCACCCGATCCCCCCCTCTCAGCAATCCCATCTCCCTCGTCCTATTTCTTTTTGTTTTTGTTTGGTCTGTACACTACTGTGCAATCCTTTACTTAATCCTATTCTTTTCCAATCCTCCCCGCCCGGGTAAAGGTTAACCCACCGCACAAGGTTGTCTGTTGAATTTTGATTACAGTCTGTCGCCCACCGCAGTGGCCCACAGTACTCCATCTTCTCTCGAGGAGGTGATGGACTGCCGGTGTAGCTGAATAGGCAATGTATATACGAAAAATCTAATGTGAACTCTTTCTTCCGTAATGCCCTCATGCGCTGACTCAGAATAGCGGTCATTTAATCTAATCATCCACCACGTCTTTTCCTCTTCATGTCTATGGAGATATATTTATCTCCCAGTAACAATACGTATCCGAACATTAGTGGACACACCCAAATGACCCCCATTACCATCCACCACAATCGAAGACAAACTACCCATCCTCCAACAGAGAAACCCCCACACAAGCCCCCACCACATAATACCCAACATGGCAAGAAACACATCAGTTGTGTCATCACCGACAACACACCACGAAGCCACACAATGGAGAACAGAGCGTGAAAAACATGGATATTGCTGGATTTACTGGGAGAGGGGACTGTATGTGAGAGAGGTCAGTAACTTGGTCTCACTCAGTTCGGCCAGAAGTAGGATTAGACAAGGACGGAAACACCATGGGGGAAATGGTAGGGACTAGAATACAGGGTAGTTTTAGGGCTGGCCGTTTGTGTTTTCGCATTTTGACTTTACTGGTGGTGTACGGGTGTTCGTGTTGTTTTTTCGCGCACATCTTTTATTGTACTCTTTGTTATCTAGCTTAGACTGTCTTACGATGTATGTGTCGCAAGACCTGTGTCCCCCATTTTCATTTGTGATCCTTATAAAGCAACTCTTTCTCTCTCTCCTTTTTTGCTTCTCAGCTTCTCTTTTTTTCTTTTCTGTCTTCCAGATTACCACGTCCACCCCCCTACGACATCGGACACACACCCGCACAAGCACCCGGCCCCACCACAACCCCCTACCAACCCACAAGCACCTTGGTCACCACACACAACCTCGATTCCACAGAGTCCGAAGAACCCCCGGACAAACCCCGACACCATTCACTGGCGAGTCATTCAGGGCAATGCCAGTCCTTGTACACACACCCATCGTCAAAGAACTTCCGCAACCATGTGGTACCCCACACCAATGTCCATGAGATCAAACCACCTGTACCCGTTTACACTCACCGACCACCCCAACCTCCACCACCCCCACCGTCTCTCCCAACAATCACCCACACACATCGCCTCCACCCCCACCGATAACCCACCCAATGGCATCTTCCCCATATATAATATTAGGTCGCCCCCCGCCCCCCCTTCCACCACTCCAGCAGCACACTCCGCCTTTTTCCCCCCCCCCCCTTTCCGCCCCCCTTCCCCCCACCTCGAAATGCACTTTACGCCCCTGCCGCTGCCCCTCTCCTACTCACTTTACAACCCGCGCTCCCGTTCGCCCCTCTGCTCCCTCCCCCCCCCCCCCCCCTCCCGAGCTCCCCACCCCCTCCCCCTCCACCCCGACCCCACCCCCTTTCCCCCCTGCCCCCCCCCCCGCCGCCCCCCACCCCCCCCCCCCGCACCCGACCCCAGCCCCCTTACGCTTCTTACGATTACCTTGTACTCACTGCTCCACCTTTGCCAACCCCTTAGCTGTAATTCGTTCGTCTCTGCGTTTCGTCGGTACCACCCACCATGTGGTCTTTTGTATACTCTCGGCGGATTTCCACGTGACAATTTTACGTCCATCTATTATCTAACCTTCGTGTCTCGTCGTACCACCCAGGCCTATTTATTTTTGGTGTACATTTTCTATTATTCGGCGCCCGTATTTTTAATTGCCGATATCCGCCGTACCTCTTATGCTTGGAGGTAGTCCCGGTTTTTTCCATGCACCCAGTTTTCCCTTTATATCATCCTGGTATTTATTTAACACACTATTAGTTCTGTCACCTTGTCTTCTTTGTTCTTTTTTCCTCTTCTTCGGGTTAATTTTTTCCCTGTCACTCTTAACCACTTTTTTATAAAAACTCTGTCTTTTTTATTTTTTTGCATTGCTAGTCTTTTTTTTTGTTTTTTTAACCATGAGTTTGTATCCGTTATTTTTTGGGTGGTGTGTGTGCACTTAAGTGTGCATGTGTTCCTGTTTGTAAAAAATTTGCAAGAGATTTGGGTATGAAGGGCTGACATGGTGATAACCCTTTCCTGCAATTGTACAACTTACTCATCAAAAGTAGATGCGATGGTTTGTTGACAAGATTAGATGTAATGATGATACTGATAGACAAGCTTTGTGGATTTGTTAACTGCTCTCATTGCACAAGTCATGCTGTGGATTGATGAGCATGAATGGCACAGGCACAAACACAACACGATTGGGCAGTCGTATAAGTCTGCGGGGGACTGGAGAAAGGAACCGCAGAGGCTGATCACGGGACAGGATGCAAGAACGATTGCAAAAACACTGAGCACACGCACATCAACAGATTCAGAACACGACAAAACACACACACAGGTCCCCACACACAAACAGAGACTTTCACAATTATGAAACTTCTTTTGAGAAACATGTGATGAGATTTTCAGTCAAGACGCCCTTAGCTGTGTTCCCCCTACTTTACTCCACCCACGGGCTAGGTCATTTTCACCCGCCCACTCCCCCCTTGATGTATTTCAACTCATTATTCGCCGAGCTTGCCTTTGATAAGACTTCGTTTGAACAATTAGCGTCTCAACTGCTGCCCCTTGGTTTCCTGCTATTCATCGTTTTTCATCACAACCACCATTGTCCTTCCCCCCTTATGGCACACCCACCCACTCTCCCCCCCCGCCCCCCGCCCTTCCCCCATCACCCCCCCATCCGACACTTATTCCCACGATCGATTTTTTCGTGGGCGTTTTTCGGCCCGTCTTTTCGGACCTCTTCTCCCCGCCCCTCCGCCCCCGATTTTCCCCAACTTTTGCGTTTAAACCTTGATCACAGCATTTTCACCCACTCTCCGCCCATTTTTCATCTTCCTACAGTGACGCTGCCCTATCAGTCAACCTACCGTGCGCCGAGAAGGAGGGGGAGAGGAAAGCACAGCATAGACTCATTATGAGAGAAAGAGAGAGCGAAGATAGAAGAAGGGAAGGAGAGAGACGAGAGGGAGAGAAGAGAGGACGAGATGAGAGAGAGACCAGGAGAGAGAGTCAGTGTTTTCATTGACTTCAGTTTTACAACTGTTCATGTGATACGATAGAGAATGTGCCGTTGTGTGTGTTGTGTGTGTGTTGGTGGGTGTGGTGTGTGTGTGTGGTGTGATGTGAGTGTATGGTGTGTGTGCTGTGTGTGTGTGTGTGTGTGTGGGTGTGGGTGTGTGTTCGGGAGTGTGACGTTTGTAATAGCTGCGAGTGGGTGTGTGTGTGTGTGTGTGTGTGTGTTGTGTGTCACTTGTGTGTGTGTGTGTGTGTGTGGTGTGTGTTGTGTGGGTGGATGTGGCTGAGGTGACTTGATGTAGACACGGGCGGGTAGTGTGTTGTGTGTGTGGGGGTGTGGGGTGTGTGTGTGTGTGTATGACTAGAGCTTGCATGCCTTTGTGCGTGTGTGTGTGTGGTGTGTGTGTGCTGGTCTGCCCGTTTGTGGGTGTGTGTGTTATGTGGTGGGAGGGGTAGTGTTACGAGTCTGGTGTCACCAATGCAATGTGTGTCACTGTGTGTCTACAGTTTGAGAGTGTGTGTGTGTGTATGCATGCGTGGCCTGCCTGCTGCCTGCAGGCATGTGTGTTTGTGTGTGCGTGGGTGTGGTGTGGTGTGCGCATGTGTGTGTGTGTATGCGTGTGTGTGTGTATGTATGTGTGTGTGTGTGTGTGTGTGTTTGGTGTGTGGTGTGTGTGTAGGAGTGTGTGCTTGTATGAGTGTGAGAGAGAGAGAAAGCGAAGAGAGAGCGATTGATGAGAGAGAGAGAGCGAGAGCGAGAGAGAGTATGTTAGCATTATGAACACACTGGAAAACTTTGGTCAGTTTAACTCAATCAGTATTCTGGTCATTAGCATTATGCAAAGTCCCATCAAGATATTAGGTAAAACCCCAGACCTTCCCTCAAGTCAAAAATTGAAACAAGGCAAGCCTGAAACACCTCACTGTAGTAATAGTCCAACTTTCCATGTTTTTGTCTTGTCTCATTACTTCTGGGAAACTGAGTGAACCCAAGTTACTGCCTCTCTCACTCAGTCACCCTGCCAGTATCAGGCAATATCTGTTTTCACTCTGTTCAGTGTGTGTGTGTGTGTGTGGTGTGTGTGTGTGTTTGTGTGTGTGTGTGTGTGTGTGTGTGTAGTGTATGTGGTGTGTTTTGTGTGTGGTGATGTGTGTGTGTGTGTGTGTGTGTTGTGTGTGTGTGTGTGTTGTGTACATGTGTGTGGGTGTGTGCACATAAGTTGTATAGTATTTAGTTTACTGGGAGATTATTTCATAGATAGTATTCGTTGAACTACTGTGATGCTGTATGAATTCTAATTAAATGACGCCGATTTCATGAATGATTACTCATGATGGCATTTACTGAAAGATAGCTTTCCATTAATTATTTATTAATCAGTGACACATTTCACGTAACCTCCACCTCTGAGAAAAATGGAGGGACTGGGGCAGGGATAGTCAGGAAATAAAAATGTGGAAAAGAAAGACGGACACCATCCTACCCCTGCCCTCCTAAAAAGAAAAAAAACAAAAACAAAACAAAACAAATCAGAAAATCTTAAAATGTACTATTCTGTACTTAACTTATTAAGAGAATATCAAGAAACCCCCTGCACATGATGACGATGATAAGGACCACAAGATCTTGAAAACTGGGGTTCAACCACCCTCTCAAAAAAAAAAAAAAAAAAAAAAAAAAAATCCAGATCTGCATGCTCACCTATTGGGGAAAATACTTTTCTTTTACATCATGAGAAACATAAGATCATGTGCTTTTTTTATGTTACTTTTTTGGTAGATGGGGAGTAAAGGGGGGGGGGGGGGGGGGGGGATAAGGGGAAAAAAGGGTGACCGTCTTTCCAACTGCATCTGAAATGTCCTCCTGGGATTAAATGCCATTAATTACCATCAATGGCAATCACATTGGTGCAATCACAAACTACACTATTCCTACCTTATTGAGGATTCCTTCCCTATGTAAGGGTGTTAAAAGCTGAATTTTAGGCAAACACATATTTGTGGATGGACTTTGTGCAGCATAGAGTATCCCCACTTTCACAGTTCGGACCCATTTATTTATTTTGTTATTCTTTCTCAGCTTGTAATACTAATAACAATAATGATAAAATTTTAAAAAAAAAAAATCATGATAATGTATGTAAATTGATGAGAGAGAAAACATTGTGTGTATGTGAGTGTTTACGCTTCCATTTTATTAACTCTGTAATGGTGTGTCTATCACTGTACGTAAACATGCATGCACACAAGCACACTGTTTTCTTGTCATTGTGCATACGTGTGTGTGTTACATGTGTGTGTGTGTGTGTGTGTGTGGTGTGTGTGTTGTGTGTGTGTGTGTGTGTGTGTGTTGTGTGTGTGTTTGAGTCTCTGTGTGTGTTGTCTACATGTGTGTTTAACTGTACATCACAGGGTAAACATATCCCTTATATACAATGAATATTGATGTGATTAAACATAATAGATCATATTGTATATGATATCATTTTCAAAAATGTTATAGCTAATAAGTCTGCCCAGCTTGTCTGAAAACATACTGTTATAAAACACTAATTTTGAAGGCAAAAAGATATTTCCAACACATACATCATCACCAGTGAATTTCCTTTGATTTTCCCCATGGAGGGAGCTTCGCATCTGCTCGAACTGATCCAAAATTCATGTACTCCCCTGCTGAGTCCGTTGTTTTTCCCCATTCCATTGACTGTTGCAGGGGTTGTTGGGATGCTGGCAAACTTCCCTTACTTTTTGATTGCACCCCCCACACTGTGACACACCAAGTCCACTGCTGTTTTCATAATCTGCTTCTTCTTCTTCTTCTTCCTCCGAGCACATCGTCCAAGCTTGATAATGCTTTGTTCACTTCTTGATCTGATTTGCCTGAGTTGAGGATACGAACGTACTGAGCTGGTACAAAAAATCCATCGTCTTCATCAACTGAAGACAACACATGCCACCATTCACGTGTTCTTTTTTTCTAACAAACTTATAAATATCGCCTTCGTGATTTTCCACCAGAACCGTTGTCGTCTGAAATATGAGTAATCATAGGAGACCCTCCACTTCTTGTCCGTCTTCGTGAATGACATTTTTCCCCCCAAGCAGAAAGACGCTACACCAGTCGAGCTAATCCTGTGTCCGAGTTGCAGAGCACCCAGCGCGCGAACGAGTCCAAGCTGTCAGTGTCAAACTGTTCTTGTCAGTCCCAGAGGGATAAAGCACCTAAAGATTGCCTCTTACAGACTTCCCTGCAGACACATTATCGATCGAAGGGATCAGGGGCTGAGCAGTCCAGAAACTGAGGAAAAGTGAACATCGACGGTCCACATCGAAACATAACACCTCGACCCACTACCCACGCATGCAGAACGAGCACGGAGGTGTTCACCTGCCGACCTTAACAACTTGTTTGCCGATGATCAACAAGTGGCCGTCATCCGTTAGGAAGTTGTGTTTAATCGCTGGTTATAGCCGCTGGGCAGCCGCGCGTTCGTTGGATCACAAGTGAGTTCGTAGAGTGAGGATGCACGGCGATTTTCCCCCAGAATCACGGCCAAGGACGTAACAGAAGAACAGGCAGGAGGGATTGAGACACGCGGAAGGCAATTGAGATTCTATTTTCGACGACGGCCGTTCTGTGAACAGTGTAAGGGACTGTTAGAAGCGCGAAATCTCAGAGAGTAGTGGGTCAAGCCAGA
>JADBJO010015234.1:16668-44538 GCA_016801955.1 Conus betulinus
CTGAGGAACTTGTTGAGGGGAGAGAGGTCGAGGATGGGCCTCCATCCCCCCGAGGGTTTGGGGATACGAACAGGTGGGAGTAAAACCCGGGGTTGGGCCTGGTGGGCGGGTTGTCCCTGTTCAGTGCCCACCGCGGGTGTGTCCCCTAGTCACCGGCGAGGGTGTGCCTGTTGGCCGAACCAAAATTGAGTTGCTGGCGAGGTTTCGATTTCGACCTCTGCGAATTAAGAGGGCGCTTGGCCGGCCCGGCGTTGGGAGATGGGGCTTGTCGGGGATAGGAGTGGGCCTGATGGACCTGGGGGTAAGACCAATAGGGGGGCCTGGAAGGGCGTGGCTGAGGCCGGGGGGCAAAGGACGCCGCCTGCTTGCGTTTCCTCGACCGAAGGGACATAGCCGAGGTGGAGTACTCGCCAAAGTGCGAGTGATCCTGGCCTGAGACACACCGAAGGGAAGCCTTGAGTGCCGGGAAGAGTGAAGAGCGTGTAAGCACCGCGTCTCTGGCCACTAGCAGGCAATTGAAGTGGCTTGTTGCTGCGCTGTCCGCCGCAGCCGACAAGTTATGCGATATCCTGTTAACTAGGTGTCGCATAAAGGGATCGCTGAATAAGCGAGATTCGTCCTTATGGTGTGGTTCGGAGGTATGTCCGAAGGCACTGGGACGGCGCCGTCATCCCCAGGCCAGAGTACCTCCGCCCTCTGCAAGAGCATGGTAAGGTAGGCATGCCCTGCAATGGTGTGTAAGATGCCCATCCGGGCTACTCGGTCCCAGTCCCAGTTAATGCTTTAAAGGAGATGGTGCCTGAAGTAGGGGGGCCCGGTAGGGCATCAGGCGACAATTCGACTGGGAGATGGCCCACTCCCTGGTCGCCGGATTGTCTGCAAAGAGGGAGGTCACTGGGTGCTTCCTGCGGGTCCCGAGGAGGGAGCCGAAGGGGGCTGCATTGGGCGCCGGGGAAGGTCTTGACCCGGCGGGGGGGACGGCGTCTGCACCCCTGGCGCGGATTGCCGGACTCTCCCACAGCGAAGTGAGGGACTGAGGAGCGACGAGCCTGAGTTTGCGTTGGGCTGGGGGCGGCCCAACGATGTCAGGGAAGGCCAAGATATCGGCAGAAGGAGGGGCTTCCCTCGACACCAAGTCCGGTCGAAACCGGTCAATGGTGCGGATATCGTAAGGGATGAGAAGAGGTCCTCATCGTCATCGTCCTCCGGGTGTGGGGAGTCGAATTCCTGGGAAGGTTGGTCCTCCTCAGGGGGCATCTGCGCGGGTGCATGAGGGTCCCGCCCTCGTTGGGTGGTGGTGGGGGGGGAGGGCGGGCCCCTCGTGGCTCTGTGCTCGGCAGACGGGCTAGGGTGGGAGAGCCCGGACTGCCGATCGGACAGCGCCCGAGGTGGGAGACCAAGGTCGACCCAGGTCTGTGAGATTGGGTGCCACAAGCGACCATATAGCTGTTCCGGTGGGAGGGAGTGGGTGTTAAGTCACTGGTCTCTCTCGGGGGCATAGAGCCACTGGTCCCCGGGGAGATAAGCGGGCTGTGGCGGCCCAGGGTAATGTGCAGGGACTCCCCGGGGACCGGGGTAACCTTGAGCAGCAGGGGGGGGGGGGGGGGGGTAGTGTGTTCGACCATGGTATGTCATCCCCCCCCCGGGAGTGTGCCAGGGACCCAGGGGAATACGGCCGGTTACCCGTGGTCCCGCTGGTAGATCCTCCCCCCGGAGGAACGGGACCGAGGACGTTGCCCAAAAGGGGGGCCGAGTAGGTCGGACCCCCAGCGTCCTGAACCCCTAGGGGAACCTGCGACGGGCGAGCTGGGTAGATCGGCCGTCCTTGTGTATGTTCACAACCGGTGGAGGCACTCGGTGTTCCCATACGCCCAGAGTTATGTTCATGTGCATGGTCTTGCCATGACGTGGCCATAAAACTGCGTCCGGAGATAACGGGACGCTCCTCGTGCAGGGGTGTTGGCTGCACCTGTGCACGGTGGGGAAGAGCGTCGTGAGACGGCGAGTCCAGATGGGGGGGGAGACGTGGACCCGCGCGTCTCATAAATGTGAGTGACGGGTGGAGGTTCCAGTCCAAAACCGTCATCCGTGCCTGTCCGCGCACCGGCAAGGTCCCCGGGGGCCGAGGGTCGCGTGACTGGGCATAGTAAACGGATGTCTGACTATGCGCCGGAAAGCTAGAAGGCAGGGTGGCTGGAGGAGAAGCGGAATCCCGCTTGGATGTTTAGACTTGAGTGGGTCCCTTAAGGGGGGCCTTGCCCTTTGATTTTCTGGGCAGGTTGAACGATAAGCATTTGGAAATAGCAGCCGCTTGCCTAGTAGCTCTCGAACGCAACGGTCGTGCGTCCGCGGTCGGGTAGAGGAGGGAGAGTCCCGCGTCCCCTTCGCGGGAAGGTCGTCTCCAACTACCGCGGCCGTCCGTTCTCCCGCGGGAAGAACGGTCTGCTCGGAGTTGGAACCAACTCGTTGGTCCTCCGGGAAAGCGAGCGAACTCTGAACGTCAGAGCTGCTCGGCCCAACCGAGTCCTTCACCATTTTGGGCAATGGCGCCGAGCAAAACCGGAGCACACGATCGTAACACGACGGTCGATCGAGGAGGGTATACAGGTCGATCGACCGTGCGCACACAATAGCAATATAACACAATGGAAATAAAAAGTAAACAAGCTCGCACAGTGACAGAAAACGCAGTAGCGATGAACAAAACCATGCGTGAGCAACGACTGTGGCGTGAACCAAAGTGCTGAGTAACGCCACGTGTAAAAGCAATGCCGAAGGGCGATGCGATCGCCACGCACACGAAGCCGATCGAAAAATGAGGCAAATGAATGGGAGGGGTGTAAACAAGTGTAGGAAGCAAATTCCAAACGACAAACCACGTGTAATAGCGTGGCTAGAAAGCTGGTGCGACAAGTAATGGAGACCGGCGCAAAACAAGATGGCGACGAAACCGACCCGCGATCGTCGCAGATGAGATAGTGGAATCGTGGTACAAGTAACGGCGAGATTAGAAATCGGAATGTAGGGGCGAAAAGGCCGTAAAGGCGAGTGAGAATGCAAGGCTGATGGACAAAGGGAGGCAGAGAAAACGCGATGGATGTGGCGATGGAAAATGCCGATCAACCTCGAACCGGTTACGCAAATAGACAAGAACTGGGAGCACCACGATCGCGAGAAAATTTTAGTAAACAAGGTTAGAATGCTAGCCCATCCAATAACCTCACACGTCAAGATATAAGCGGAAGCCACAGATAAATGAGTACAGAGTGCAAACACAGCAATCTTTACACAAAGGCAAAGTATAGGCGAGACAGAGCACAAGACTTATCTTGCTTGGGCGACAGGCCGAAGTAGAATGACGGACAGTACACGATCTTCGGCATCTTAAGTCTTCCGTAGGCAGAAGTAGGGTGGGCGTCACGTGACCATCTTATGACTGCATTTGCCACAAAACTTCGGCCTGACAGAGCTGACTGACAGCCGTTTAATGCTACGGTATAGTATACGACACCAAACACAGTTGCCAACACTCAACGACACACAAGTTACTTGGCATAAAATCCATTATTGAAAACGTAATCTAAATAATTTATATGCTGTACATGAAAGCTAAAATCAAAAGCTATGACCATATTAAACACCTTTTTCTACAGGGGCTGTGCTGAACACAAGTAAAGGAGAGTATTTGGCCTATCTGATCAACACAGCATGGTTTATTTAAAGTCCACATACAAACTGAACACACATGATCACATTCACTTCAATAATCATACAGTCACAAACCTGTTCACCCACAAACTGCTATTGTGTACTCCGTAAAACTGCTCTTAGTGTATTTTTCAACAAAGTGGGTTTTGTTTTGTTTTTCAAAGAGCATGTACAAATCTTTAATTTTTTCTGTAAAAGGAAGGAGAATGTGGAGGGGAGGAAGGGGAGGGCTTTGTTTTCACTTGCAATCACACACAGACTGTGCAGAAGGCACAGGATACTTGATCTCACAGTCACTACTGTACAAATAGTTTTTCTTCCACACAAATAAACTTTATTTCCTGATTCATCAGCATACTCTGACAAAAATTCTTGCTACCTTGCCTTTTTCTTTTCTATTTTTTTTTTTTGCTGTCCCAACCTCTGCGCCACCTCAGAGGCAGTGCACCCACGCCGCTCAGTCCAACACCACATCCACAGCCACAGCCCGGTCGGCCCCGCCCCATCCCCGGCACCGGCAATCCACAGGGAGCAGTCAATGTCAAGTCGTCAAGAGGCAACCCATCAGAGGAGACACTGCACTGCTGCTGAGTCACTTCGGTGGTGTTCAGTGGAGCCTGTTCTGATCTAACATACGCAGGACACCACCTACTAAGCCCCCTACTGACGATAATAATTGCTTAGTCGCGGAGCTGGCGTGAGTGAGCTCTCCCTCCAGAGGGCGCCACCACGTCTGTCCCACGACAGCCCCCATGGAGTCGCCACTACCGGTGACCCTGACGGAACCAAACCAAGGCCACGACGTGGAGAGGACATCGAAATTGAGGTCACCATGAGAGCAGGGCATGAAGGGCCACAGAATTTGAGACTTTTTTTTATGCTGACGATGAGAATGAGGATGATCGAGATGATGCTACGGATTTCCATTTCGGTCTGAGACTACATGACAGGGCTGTACTCTATGCTTACTTTCATAATATATCCCGGCATCAACCAGACCCGAGAGATACAGGCACCTGCAGTGTTGGTCAGGAAATGTGAGCAACACTCTCAGAAACGCATCCATTAAGTGGATGAAACTCGACTGCGCGGTCCCAGTCTTCCCAACCCGAGTCCGCAGCAACTCAACTCTGGGTAGGAGCCGGTCGGGGCAGAAAAACCCACATGACTTCTGATGGGATTCGAACCCACGACCTCCCAGCCAGGAGTTCGCGACGTTAACCACTTCACCACGGAGGCTGGTACCTTGCTTTTTTTTCTGCTTTGTTTTTACTTTTTTCATCAATATTTCATAGCTACGAATACCTACTACCGTCTCTATGTCAGTATGTGTCAGCATGTTCAAGTTGTTAAAGAAACAGACAGCCACAGCCAGTTTCATATGCAAAAGTTAGCACATGTTGTCGCTCTTTTGTCCCAGCTCAAGACTTCATCTCTAAATATTTTTTTTCCCCCCCGACATTCTCTTTTTTTCATATGTTTGCCAAACAACCATAAAATATGAAGAAATTGTATGGGTTAACATGTTCACAGTCATAGGCACTGGAATACTTTTTTCTGCATTTAAAACTGCATAAAGAATATCACAATGTAATGAAATCCAGTCCAGCTGAAAAATGACACTTAAGTGATAGGTACCTTTGACCTTCACTGAAACAGCTACCCTAAAAATCAAAGTGAAGAGGCTGGAGGCCCTAAAAGGCCCTAAAACCAGAACAGCCTAAAAAAATTTTTTTTTTTTTTTAATGTGAAACACACACAACAAAAACATCAAAGAAGAATGATCAGAAAAGAAAACAAAAACCGATTTTCATAATAGGTAAATGCCGAATCAGTACTGATCGATCATGGTGTAAAGTCGTTCAAGGGAAGTAACTCCACGAGAAAGTAACTATGCTGTCCGCCATCTTGGACTTTCCATGTGTAGAACGGAGCAAGACCACAGCTCGTTTTTCAACGAAATTTGACATTTCATTGGGAGTTTCTTATAAGATTTCGTCATTTTCACTCAGAAACATGGGGAAGTGCTTATTCCAAGATCTGTGGCTTGATAAATCTGAATATAAACTCTGGCTTCGCCAAGATAACTTGGACAAATATCGGTTCTATTGTAGTTTTTGTAAGAAGGGGTTTCAGCTTGGGAAAATCGGTGAAAAGGCCCTTCAGACTCACCAAAAAGGGAAGAAACATTCAGACCTGAGAAGGCTAGTGCTACAGCGGCAGTGTCCTTAAATTTCTTTTTTTTTTTTTTTTTTTTTTTTTTAAAAGATGGTGACAGTGGGCAAGCCTCAAGTAGTACTAGTACATCAACAGTTTTTTTGCACAGAAAAGCACTTTGTTGCTGGTCCTTCAACGAGTTCTAGTGCTTCTACTGCAACTTCGTTTGGCCCTACTGCCCCTCTAACACCCCCGCTCTTTCCCTTCACCCCCATATCTGAATCACCAGCCAGCATCCTAACACAACTACATGATTACAGTCCACCACCTCAACTGCAACCCACAATATATTCCACAAAATTACACACACCCACTCACACCACATTAACTTGCCCCCCCCCCCCCCCCCCCCCCCCCCCCCCCCCCACCACTTCCTTTCTTTGTCCACATTGTTCCCCCACCCCACCCCTCAGTGTACAAGTATACTAGGGACTTGTGTCTCCCCTCTACATATATATAGGTATGCTTAGATGTATGTGTTTGCCGGGGTGGGGGAGGGGGGGGTTTTTTTTTTTTTTTAAACACAGATTCCCATATATGACCCACTATCATTATTACCACCACTCATAAGATGTCCTGTGTATGCCAATTTTTTTTTTTTTTTTTTTTTTTTTTTTTTTTTTTGTGTGTGTGTGTGTGTGTGGTGTGTACATGTGTGTGTGCGTGCATGTATCATGCATGCGTGTGTGCGTGAGACAGAGATGATTTCACCTGTGACACCACCATCACCATCATCAGTCATTGATCATTCACACACACACACACACCCACCCCCCCCCCCCCCGGTTTTTTTTTTTTTTTTTTTTTTTTTTTTTTTTAAAAACTCAACTGGCATTATCATGCCAATGCTGTCATGCTATTTCACTTATGGCAATGATCATCATCCTATATCACTGTTTGTCCCACTTACAATGACCAATTATCCATCAGTCATCAAATTTATTTTTTTTTTTTCTCCCCCCCCCCCACCGGCATTACTACATCAATGCCACCACAGTATTTCACTTATGACAATGGTCACCACCCTATAGTACTGTAGATCTCATCTCAGTGATCAACATCTATCAGTCATTGATCATTTTCTTTATTCCCCCACTGGCATTAACGTACTTGCCAATACACTATCCTACTCCTTTTACAAAAATGACCATTATCCTACACCACTGTGGATCATACCTACACCTTGACCATGATCATCATCCACCCATCTTTGAACACCTCCCCCATTCCCCCACCAGCATTTTACACCAATGCCACAACATTATCCCACTGTACAACAATTATCATCATTCTACAGTACTGTTTATCTCAAATCATACATGATCATCACCCATCAGTCATCTACCCCTACCCCCCCCCTCCACCCTCTTTCTCAACCTGCAATATTATACTAATGCCACCTTATTATTCCACTTACCACAATGACCATCATCCTACAGTACTATGGATCCCACCCATGCCAATGAGCATCACCCACAGGTCATTGATATTTTCCTTTATCCCCCCAACTTGCACCATTACCACTACATTTTTTTTCACTTATATAACAATAGTCATCATCCTATGGTACTACTGATCTAAAATGATTACCATTTCTAGGTTACTGAAAATACTCCCATCCAGTGAACACCTTCATACTGCACTATATATGGAAATGAAGAAGCTGACCAATTGACAAGGGAATGAGGACAGCAGCCCCAACTGTAAAAGGTAGCCTTGGAATAAATCAAAAGTATTTCCAAGGGGACAAATAGAGGATGACTTGAGCACTGGACTGTTCTCTCCTTCTTCACCAGAGGCAGTGTGCGCTAGTCAATCAATAAAAGGACAAGGCAGCTGTTACTAGTGTTAGTCAGGTGGAAAGAAAGCATAGGCCTACTTTTTTCTTCATCTTGTGACTTGTATTCCTAAGACTTCCGCCTTGTGTGTGCTGCAAGAACACTGTGTTTACTCTAGCCATTGTAAAAGATTTGTTTGTTTTCGTATGGACATAGAATTGACAAGATTCATACCAGAAAGTGATTAGGTGCTTGCTGAATGGAGGTCTGTATTGGAGAAAATGGCATCTGTGGCACATTACTCATGTAACACGTGGCAAATCCTTCCATAGTGAACTAAATAACCCCAGCCTGAAAACACAAAGATACACGAGGAGGAGGAAGGGGTGGAATGGTAGAGCATAAATAAGCCACTCTATACCTATCATAATGCAGATAAACCACCAACCACAAAACATGTCTAATAATTTAATAACTTTTTTTCATTTATCATAGATTTAAAACCACAGCCACCAAAGAAACAGATAGTTTTTTTTCTCAGACAATAAGATAGTCAGTTTTTTCTCAGACAATATATGGTGTTCTTATCTACTCTGGTTTGTTTGCAGAACTCCTGAAAAAAAAAAACCAACAGATCCTTTTTAAACTTATTAAAAGATGGAGTGTGGCCCTGACACAAATCGTTTAACTTCTCAGGAACAGATCCAGATTTGAACAGCAGATCTTGGATCATTCTCATAATATATGATTACCCCGCTTCACGAGAAAAATATAACAAAGTTTCTACAAAAATAACCAGACCAATGATGTAAAAGGATTCACACCACATTTAATAACAGCACTTGTCATATCTAATGTGCCTCTGAATTCATTTCCTTGCAAATATGTGTGTTCAAACTTGGCAAAGGTCTGCACACTCCAGAGTGTGCTTCCGTTTTCACATATCCTGACAATGTAAACATTTTCAATTATACCCTGCATGCCTTCACTGAGAGGTTAACATTTTCAAAGCTCCACTGCCTGTTTCCTTAAAAAAAACAAAAGTTTGGTCACTTTCATAACAAAATATTGGTTCACTGGCACCTGTCTGTCTGTCCTCTTTTACAGTTGCTCAGTATCATAACCTCACCTTGAACTTGATCTTCAAGGGCACAAAACAAGGTCGACCGGAATCCACATCATGAGGCACCACAACACGTGGTTTGGCAGCCAGGACATACAGGTGACGGAATGCCTGCAGGTGGTACCTGAAAGTATAGGTGACAGGGATTGTACCTGGGGAATGAAGCAGTGATTACATGAAGAATATATAAAGGGAAAAATGACGATTGCCATCTTGGGCATATATCTATCAACTATAAGACAAATGGGCTGATCAACCTCCTGATACTTTCTAATCAAATCAAAACTTTTGTTCAAACAAAAGAGAAAAAGACTGACATATGAAATGATGTGAAATAACAAAGAAAATCCAGAACTTCTAATTTTATCCATGCACCGGAAAGAAGTTGTGTACCCTTAACACAGAAAAATACAGGCTACATCTGCCAAGTCTGCACAGTACAATAAATTGATGTTTTGCAGACCAATCATTTGATGAAATTTCTACATAAATGCCATATAAAGAATGGCATGAAACAACTTTGTTCACGTTACACTGATACAAATTCCTGATCTATATGATTTTAATGACCGTTACTAATAAAATTCATTGTGCCTTGTACAAGCCAGTATTTAAAAAGGGCAACATGGGGAAGAAAAACAAGTCCTTATTTAGTGTCAGTACTTAACTCCCTTGACAAGCGGGCGCCTGCTAGCGCCCGACCGGAAATCACACAGCCAAAAGGCTGCGCCTGCCAGCCTGGTAAAACACGTGGCAACAATGGCGCCGCCATGTTTCTCATAGAAGTGTCGCGAGAACGTGACTTCCTTCTTCCTGTAGCCATTTACTTCCGTTTGCAAAAAAACCGCGAGTCAATCCGTGCCGTGGTTCTCGAGTTATGAAATTTTTTTAAGTTTTGAGGTCGAAATGCTGTTCTTCACCATGGCTAACCTGATTTCTGCCGTTCTATAATGAGATTTAGTGATGAAGATACTGTGATTTGTAGGATTTACGGCATAAGACTTAGTGAAAGTCCTGGGTAATGAAGCTTAGAGTGACCTAGATTTCGACTGGGATGAGGTTCCAGGTATGATGAACAACGATTCGGAAGAAAGTTCTGAAGAAGATTTTTTTTTTTCCCCGAGTAAATGGCTCATGTGACATTCTTCAAACTTACGATATAGCAACATATACATTTGCAGGAATTTTAAAAATTATTTTCATTTCATTCTTTCCTTCCTTTCTTTTAAATTATTTTTTTAATTTAGTAACCATGTTAAAATTATGGAGTTACCTATCTTGCCGATGGTTTACGGTGTAACTAAGCTCAGATAAGTGCATACTGAAGAGGGTTAAAAAAAGGCAACCTGGGGAAGAAAAACAAGTCCTTATTTATTGTCAGTACTAAAGATGGGAAACTTGGGGAAGAAAAAACAAGTCCTTACTTATTGTCAGTACTGAAGATGGGAAACTTGGGGAAGAAAGCTATCAACAAGGCTCCCACAGCTTCTGGAGTGGTGCTCAGTGTGTACCTGAAATAAAGTTACACAACCCCTCATTTGTACATGACAGACAATGACATATTTTACAATGTTCACATAAAGGGATGGGCCACACAAACAAACAAAATTCTGAAGGAACTATACATTTTTTCAAAATCACTGGACAACCTGATCTTTGACATTCTATCTGATCCGTTTAAAACTCTGGACCTAAGGAGCTTCAGCTTGAGAGCATAGACACATACGACGAATGCTCTCCTCACCATTCTTTCTCCCTTACTGCAAAAAGATGCACACACTAACAGACTTTTTAATCAGCAACTGCTTTTTAAAATCATGTATTTCAAACAGAACCAGGAGAGAATTTTAGTAACTACAGTGAGCCAAACTGCAAGAGAGCGCCATAAAAACTACTCTGAATTATTTGAAAAAAAAAAAAAAGAAAGAAAGAAACCCAGCAAAGCATAAATTCACTAATCATTACAAGCAGAAGTTTTGGGCCTCCAAATCAAGTTTCAGCAGTGTCGACTTACTTGCCGCCTCCCAGGAAGAGAAGTCCAGTGGCCATGGAGTGGGCCATATGTGAGCCATACATGGCTCCTCCATACTGCTGCCCCACCCGCTTCCTCAGGAACCGACACATCCGCAACACCTCCAGCTCCCCTGTGCCTGACATCACCTGCATGCAGACAACGATGATTTCAGAACCAGGCCATGTGACACAAATGACAAACAATGTCACATTAACTGCAATGTGACACAAACAATAAATGATGACACAATTGACAAACAAGCTTTCCTTTCTCCCTTATTTGCTTGGGTGATTTTATTTTTTTTTGTCTCATTTATCTGTCAACTGCTCTGTTTGAATGAGTTCATGACCATGTTCTTGCGCATTTCAGGCATTGTCGTACACAGTCAGTCAAAAGACCAGAAAAAAGACATTTGTTTTCTATCTTTGTTCTTTGGCTGTATGTTTCTCTGCAAGTTTCTGACTGCTTTCTTTCTTTAATCTAAGTCACTGGGAAGAGGTACAGCATCTGTGCAGCTAAAGCGATGATTTCCTGATCTCAAATCTCCAATCTCAAATTCAAGCCCCAATACAATGTAGATGAAAAACTAAATGCTACAACAGATGTGTACTTGTTAACGCTCAAGCTGTGAACTTGCAATACATGAAGACACCGTAAGAAAGGAAGACACACATGGCTGATGACAGCTTAATTTGATACCCCTACAAGTACTGAACACCATTCTCCTTCCCTCCATCTCCCTCAGCTCTGACCCTCTTGCTGACCTACAAAAGGTGCAGGGGTCAGGCTTCCAGGATGTCAAACATCCAATCAAGTGGTAAACTGACTGACCATGGCAAGCGAGATGAGCAGAACACTGGTGCAGTTTCTCCATCATGCTGCGGCCAGCCTGTTCACACAGGTTGGGGGTCAGGAGACGGTTCAGCAACCGCCGCATGTACTGCAACTGCAAACGTATCATTGTCTCTCGTTAGGTTCAGTCAGGCTTCTTCAAACCACTACCTACATTCTCTTAAAAACAAAGAAACATTCATAATACCCACCTGTTGGCAAATGCTTCTCACATAAACTATACATGTGTGTGTGTGAGTGTGTGAGCGCATGTGTCTAGGAGAGAGAGAGAGAGAAAGAGAGAGGAGTGTGTGTGTGTGTGTGTGTGTGTGTGTGTGTGTGTGCACGCAGTGGGGGGGGTGGGGTTGGGTGGGGGTGTGTGGGTGTGCATGCGTGTGTGTGTGTGCGTGCACACACGTTTGTGAGCATGCTCGCCCATGTTCAAGCACACATACACATTTTAAATGTACATCATAAAACAGTCATCTTCTATCAGAGAATAAAAAGTAAATGCAGTGTGAAGACTTTACCAGTAAATCGTACGCTGCCTTGTTGGCTGTTCCAGCAAACTTCAGTCCCAGCACCATGGCACTGCCTGCTACGATGTTGATCCAGGCTTGACTGTTACATACATACACAGACAGACAATACCCTTGTTGTGAAAATTCAAATAAACATGAAAAGGCGCACACACATGCATATTTCAGTTAGCATATTTCAAAACATAAACATTTTCTTTCTCAGTTCCTATTGTGTTACATTCCCTAAATTCACAAAACAGTATTCTTAGGACCCAACACAGACAAAATGGCATACTGCCACTCTGCAGGAGGATCATATCAATATATTTTCACCAACAGGAGTGAAAATCTTACTGCTTTATACAGCCATCATGATCCACAGATCATTGTATAGGACTGATTATAACGTTAAGTAGCCTTAGTTGCAAACAATTTCACGAGGATTTTACTCAGACTGGCTGAAAAAATACATGTTGAAGCTTGCGGTTTGTGTTAAACATTTGACACAAGTTTGTATCTCTGATGTTTTTGTAAATTTACCAACATTTACCTCATTGTTTCAAAGTCGATGTTCTCATCCATGTCTTCGTTCTCTTCCTCTTCCAATCTCCTGAAGGCAAACTTCTTCACAATCTGCACATATGCACAAAAACCAGATAAGCCTCTGTAAGACAGACACTGACATTATCACAGTCAGTGTTGGGACTAGGTTACAAGATTTTCAAGTTGAAAACTTAAAATATAAAGATGAGAATACAGTAAATAAGACTATGCCACTTCACATCTGACAGGCCCAATTCTAACTATGAACTTTATAGCAAGCCTGAGCAATCATTACAAAAGAATATTTGTGGTGTAGCCCAAAATGCGCAAAGCTTAAAATATATTTTGACAATGTCAGTGAAGTATAAAACTTCCATGTTCTATTAGATGTATTTGTGTGTATAGAGATATATTCCAGAAATGTACAAAATTCAGTTCTAATTTCATTACCCATACCTATTTCTAATATTTAATTTCATGCTAAGTATGCCAACAACAACAAACAAACAAACAAACCCTATCCCCACTCCTCAAAAGGAGAATCCTGTCCACTCCAGATCTGTACAACTGAGCTGACTGAACAAAAATGCTTTATGTATCTGGGGCACATAAAGTTGTCCTCTAATCAAATATACATTGCTAAAGTGACTCTCTCCCAGTGGAAGATCCAAATTCATACCAGTCTGACATGCCTATATCGTATTTATGACTGACAATCATCAATCATTCCATTTAGTAATCACAGCTGACAATGACACCTGGAAGTACCTCAGGTATGTTACTCTCCAGCCAACTGCTGCTTGGTACCACCGAGTCCCACAGCACCAGGCCCCGGCTCAGCGTCTGTAATCCCACAATTCAACGTTTTCAAAAGTTGCACAGTCCATGTATGAACCAATCATGACAGATTTTCAAAAATTTATTTTAAATAAGAAAAACTCAAAGAAAGAAACTACCACAATTTTCTTTGAATGTACAGTTCTGTATCACACGCTTTGAAATTCACTTTCACACAAACATACATAAAACACATATCTACTTTCTCATCCGAGTTCTGCATATTTACCACTCTGTGTCTGTAACAAAGAAAGATATACCTTTTAGTTTGCAGACATGTATACTGACATTAGAAAAAAAAAAGAAAAAGAGCTGGTGAACTCACACGAAGCAGGAGAAAGTCCGGGTCGAACATGATCCAACATGAACTGTGTATCAGGGGCTTCCAACCACTCTGCCACGGCACTGCAACCACACAATGTTTGACTCATCACCTTACACACTGCATGCATGTGGCTAAAACAAAAAGCAAAAAAAAAAAAAAAACTCTCTAAGAATATTTGTTGCTTTGTGATTCCCCTTCAAACTGAAGACTGAAATGTTGAATTATTCAAAACAAATGGATAAGAGTGTCTGGGAATAGGTCTTACAAACTGCTGTTGACAAATCAGACAATCACCACAGATTTTGACCTTGACCTTGACTCACCTCAGAACCCTTGCCATACTGAGAATGTGTAGATAATAATAAAATACAGTGTCAATTAATGACAAAACGCAATTTTCATACATATGTTTACTACTCTCCAATTATTCCTATTCAAATTTCACATTTAATTTCAATGTTCTCTACTGTTTTCAGCCATCTCATCTCACCTTTACAAATCCCCCCAAAATACTGATGTATATTATCTTGCACATGAGGGACTTATTGATGTATTTCTTTACAATATTATCAATCTAACAATGGTTTCTCAAAGTAATGAAAAAGCCCTTCACGTACCAGATTTGCTTCTGTCTTTTTTTCTCCACTCACAAAGACAATTTTGCTGGAATTCAAAGCAGTTTCCTGCCTACCTACCTGACACAATGAACAGCCAAGATCTGCACCCATTTTACAAACCCAACATCCTGTCATGTGAAGTTCTGTCACCTACCTTCAAGAACCTCCACCCTGCCATGTTAAGTACTGACACTTGTCTTCTACAGTGCTCAGTCTGTCATGTGAAGTTCTGTCATCTGTTTTTCAATAGGACCCACTATCATGTAAAGTTCTGCCACCTGTCTTTCAACAGTCCTGATCCTGACATGTAAAGTTCTGTCACCTGTCTCCAACAGTCTCCATCCTGTCATGTAAAATGCTGTCACCTGTCTCCAACAGTCTCCATCCTGTCATGTAAAATGATGTCACCTGTCTCCAACAGTCCCAATCCTGTCATGTAAAATGCTGTCACTGTCTCCAACAGTCTCCATCCTGTCATGTAAAATACTGTCACCTGTCTCCAACAGTCTCCATCCTGTCATGTAAAATGCTATCACCTGTCTCCAACAGTCCCCATCCTGTCATGTAAAATGGGATCACCTGTCTCCAACAGTCCCCATCCTGTCATGTAAAGTGCTGTCACCTGTATTCAACAGTTCTGATCTGGCATGTAAAATGCTGTCACCTGCGTTCAAATCCTAATCCCGACATGTAAAATGCTGTCACCTGTCTCCAACGGTCCTGATCTAGTATGTAAAATGCTGTTACCTGTCTTCAACAGAACCAATTCTGACATATAAAGTGCTGTCTTCAACCTGCCTGTCTTCCACAGTCTTGG
The DNA here is from genome assembly GCA_016801955.1 of Conus betulinus. NCBI lineage: Eukaryota > Metazoa > Mollusca > Gastropoda > Neogastropoda > Conidae > Conus > Conus betulinus. The sequence continues at coordinate 32,000 of JADBJO010015234.1, forward strand.
TCTGTCATAAAAAAAAAATGCTATCACCGGTCTTCAACAGTCCAAACTCTGACATGTAGAGTGATGCCATCCCATCTTAATGTCCCCATCTTGTCATGTAAAAGTTCTATCACCTGTTAACTGTCCCCACCATATCATGCAAAGTTCTGTCATCTGTTAACAGTCCCTACCCTATCATATAAAAATCAGTCAACTGTCTTCTACAATCCTCATTTTCTCACATAAAGCTGTCACCTATCTTTACCCTATCACGTACCTGTTTCCAGAGCGGAAGAACAGCATGCCCAATGCCAGTGTTGCCCCTGGTGATGTCACATCCACATTCACACAATCTCCTTCCTGATGGACACAATGACGGCATAAAAACAACGTGGCTATGAGGAGATGCATATGAGGAGATACACTAGATGGTTGGAACTCTTGGAGGTGATATATTGCAAAATACTGAAAAAGACAGAAAGGAAAATCTGACATATAGGGAAATCAGATAAGCAGATGTTATCAATCTATGAACCCCACTTCTGTTCATTAACAGTTCATTTTCACTGGTTTTAAGAGCTTCATGAAGTTTAATGTCACGTCCTCAATTCGAACAATCATCGATTTAATAATCTATTGTATATGTTTATACATTAAAGTCATCCATTTCTTTGCATGCTTAGATGGGAATTTCTGTAACATAAATTTATACCATTATTCATTATCTTACTTCTTCTCCATTTTTGCTGCATCCCAACTGGCAGTTCTCTAGAAAAAAACCATGGATTACAACTGAAAGTGCCACTAATGTTGGATCAACTAGATTCTTGCCATGGTGTGGATAGACAGAAAAAAACAGGAATACGCTTATTGCCTGTTCCTTTACACCCAATCATGGAGATAATGGAAACATGACAAATGATGATCCTCAATCAATCAAAAAAAAAAAAATTTTTATTCCATAAAGACTTCCTCAGATTGCTTCTAAAATGATCATGTTAAAGGTATTTTACAAAAGAAGATCCCTCAACACCTTAATATTAAATGAATCAGAAAAAGAGAGGAAGAGAGAGAGGGGGGAAAGGGGGATAGAGGAAGAGGGGGAGACAGGGGTAGGGTGGGCATGGGGGCGAGACTGACATGCAAAGACACACACACACAGAAAGATGATGAAAAATAGAGGGAAGATGGGTTAAGAGGGCATAGATGTGGAGGGGAGAGATGGGAGTGAGTTGGGGACTATCTATATACCTAACAAGTAATCCTTCAGACACATGCTCTTTTATGAACCAATCATATAGTTAACTATGTATACATCTGAAAGATCAAATGAACTACTTCAATGCACATTAACAGGAAATCTCTTTTACAGTATCACCAAACACTGTTTCAAACGCACTTAGGATCATGTTCAAGCGTGGAAAAAGTGAATGCTCTGACATATAATGTATGCATGTGTATATATATGTCTGTGTGTGTGTGTGTGTGTGTGTGTGTGTGTATGTGTTTTTGTGTGTGTGTGTGTGTAAACATGCATCCATTATTACATTCTATTATGTTTTACTACCCAAAGATGTAAGTAATGTGTGTGTATAATCATTTCAAACAATAAAATGACATACAATGCAACTGACCTTGATGAGGTAGCTGGGAGATCGATATCGCTCTCTGTAAATGCCAGGCTGGAAGAGACATGGAACAGAAACAATCACTGTTTATTTAGTCCCCCTGAAACATCAACATCAGAAGTATACTCCATGAACAAATATCCCTCAATGATGCCAGTGTAGCCTGAAAACACAGTGCCATTACTGTTTCATGCAGAACAAAGACCTTCACAAGTAACTGATGTTCATGCATCTTGGACGGTACACTAAGTCCAACCAAGCTCTGAAGATACTCTCAGAATCTGATGCTATGTAACTCTCTCCATCCATCTGGTTACACATGTCTAGTCTCATCAAGTGTGTTCTTAAAAGAATGTCTCCACTTTCAGATCTAACTTTCAAAGCCTTGAACTACCTCCACCACACAGTTTCTCTGGGCAGAATCACATGCCCAAATATTTAAGGACCAGGGGTAGGGAAGTTATGCGGTGGGGAGCACTGTGCTCAAACTACACCAAGCAACAATTGTTTTTGTGGAGGTGGTGTGAGTGTGGGGGTATTAGCAATACCCTTGTGATGCTTCTTGTTTTGGCACAAGAAGATGACATCACTTCATTTGACTTCTCTTCCTTAAAGGACCAGATGTGAACACATATGCACAATTGCTATGAAGAGACACTGAGATATATATCACACTATCCGCCTTCTCTACCTTTTTAACGTTTCAATGTGTAGGCATTCTTCCATCATGTTTCACTGCCTTTCTGTTGATTTAACCACCTCTGTTAAGTATTACTTGAGCAGCCTGAATGTAAATTTGCACTGATGAATATCAACAGACTTTTCTCATGAAAGCAGTTTTACTGTAACCTGACTCAGAAACCTCACCACAGACTGCCAAATACAGCAGTGAAACAAATCTGTCTAGGTCTCTAATGAGATAAACAGAAAAGCACAACATAAACCGGGGCAAAAAAGAATGTTATTACAATAAACAGATTTTTGTTTTCGATAACAGACATGTACATAATTACTCTGATGACCTGACAAACTCTAATTCAATGACTCACCAAAGGTCGCCTCTGTCCTCCAACCATCAAATGACACAAAATGTCAGCCATGTTGTGATTGGACAGACCCACAGCTTGCTTTCCTTTCTGCAACCAAAATGTTACTCTAAGAAATATTATTGCCATTTTTTTCACACAAGGATACAAATCAAACTATGGTTAAAAAGAAGGCTGTAAACAAGAGTACTACTAAACTCAGCTAAAATTTCATTTAAGATTAAAGATTTTCCAGATTTTGATGAATGGTCAGCAGGGTTAAGGTTTCATGGGTGATCACAATGCTGATTAAATGTGAAATCACCTACTTAACTTTGAAGAAGTAGTCACTCTGAAACAATGCTATTGGATATGTTACAATGATTTATGGTTGACAAATTAGAAATTCAAATGAACATTGTTTTTTTTCTAGTGGTGAAAACAATATCGTCAGTCACAAAATGACTGAAATGAATTAAAATTTTACTGATTGTTCAGCACAGAATGTTCATTGCATATGATTTTTTTTTTAATGTTCTACATCTTCCATGCTGTATCCATCTGACTGCACTATCTTTATATAAATAACACCTGGAACACTCTACAGATCATCTTGATCCAACAATAAAAATCAACATTTACTATCACTGTCATTATTTTTCTTAAATCAGTGATAATTCTTACGCACAAATGTGCATCTCTGATGCATAAAATTCCCATCTGACGCACTGAAACTCTGGCTAGTGCGTCACAAAGACGTACCAAAATCTATCGTGACACACTAATTTTCTCCTGTACGCATTATAACTCTGAGCAGTGCGTCATGCAAAAGTGCTTTAGTCCTATCCACCACAATTGAAGTTGTTAGAAACATAACTTTCCTCTGCATTTTAGTATGTTCTGGATCAATGAACAACTTATGCTTGAGAACTCTTCTCTACTGAAAACCCACAAGAGTCGTCAAAATAGACTACCCAGTCTATGACTGGACCATAGGGTGACATGATTAAGCTAAGCACGAAAATCATGGAAAACCACATACAGTATTCAGCTTTTTGAGAATCAAAATCGACAGGTCAGCTGCAGCTTGCGGGTGATAATCCAACCAATGGAACAAAAGTCGAGAGAACTATGCACGCATCACGAATAATTAAAATGGCTCCATTACGGATGTACAAACGTGTGACGCACTGTGCAAAAGTGGACAGTCTATATGGTATTGGTCGAAGGTTCCACGAATATTCATCACTTTACCAGTGTCACCTGGCTTCCAATGATCATCGCATTGCGACTGGAATATGGTCAAGCAATAAATTATTTCAGCACTGAAGCAAATTGCTCGCATAGTGGAAATTCTGTGATGATCAGCGAAGAGGACATCCCACAAATCAAGTTTCACTGTTAAAATCCTGATTGTGTAGGTACTCGCATTTATTCATATTAGTTGATAATACTTTTCTAACACTGAAAGGAACCTGAATAATAATTCAGCACAATCTGGAACCTGAATAATTATTCAGCACAATCTGGAATGTTTTATTAACTTTACCATTGGCACCTCTGTGCTTATCTGTACAAATTTCTGTCTCTTTGTGTATTTATGTGTGTAAGCTAATGACAGCACGCTTGCGCACACGTCTGTGTCACTATATTTTCAAGCAGTTATAAATGGGTGACCCCCTAAATATTTCTGTGACCCCTGAAAATTAGGAAACAAGTTTTTTCACACTAAGTGTGACCCCCTAACTTTATGGAAATAATTATCACTGTAAATATTGATCTTACAAAAATGTCCAAGTCAACTCAACATTCAGCATATTCATATTACAGACCAAAACATCATTGATCTTTAGCAGATAGCATATATTAGCAATTAAATAAAAAATACAGAACAAATAAATGCATTTGAATCATACCACTACAAACATTCAGATTTTGCTTTATATACAGCTACAGTACCAATAATATTTGCAAAAACAGCCTTGTCTAGTTAATCCAATCAGAACTGGGGAGAAGTGAACCTGATAAGGAAAGTAAGATGGAAAAAGGCAAGAGACTGAGATTACTGACCCCAAACATGACCAGGCCCAAGGCCAGCCCTGCAGCCAAGGAGTAGGATTCTCTGTCGATGCAGTTCTCCATTTCAGGCCCTGGAGGCCGACCTGTCAACATATGTTGAGGTAAATTGACTAGTTGATACATGTTGAGGTAAACCCACCTGTCAACAAATGTTGAGGTAAACCAACCTGTCAAGGTAAACCAACCTGTCAATATATGTTGAGGTGATGGGGCCTTTAGTTGTTTCACAATGTTTCTGTACTTTATTCTTCTCATATGAAAGTTATGTTAATCAGGCATGCCGGTTATCTCTTTTCACCAGTTTTTTCTCAAGTGTTACTCAAATCTAATGAAGAGAAAAAGGTGTGTGTCATATAAAAGGTTGTGGAGGTAAAAGTTCTGAATCCGCTGCAGTTATTTGATTCTTGATTAGTCTCTTCATGTTTTGCTTCCCACACCACATCCTCCTCCCATCAGAACCCTTCTTGTTTTCAAGCTGACATGCTTAATTAACAGATCTGACTGAATGTTAACACAAATCACTTTGTACTTTGAACAAAACCTTAGAAACAGGAAAAGACATCTAAAAAAATCTTGTTCTTTAGTATAAAATTGATAAAGGTTTGGTAAAAGACTATGGTTGTAGGAAAGCATTCCTTTGATGAACGAGCATATGCCTAACATGGATTAACAGCCAGCACTGCTTGTGCAATCCACTCAGGTAGCACGTAAAAATGAAGCAAATAAAGGAAATATCAAAATGAATAAAACAATAAAGGGGTTCCAACCTTTCCTACACATCCTCACCTGACACGAAACCACAGAATCAACAACAGATGAAATGGACAACTACAAATTAACAATCATTCAAGTCTGGCATATCAGTGTGGGTGAACTAAGCTATCAATATAGCCTTGAACAGGAGCAAGAACAACTCCTCATCCTTGCTCTTGGTTTGTTTTTGTTGTTGTTGTTCATCTTACACTGTCTTCTCACTCAAATGAGCGGCCTGGTTTTCATTTCTCTTTCAAATACATCACACAATTAGCTGATCTAAAAAAAAAAAGAAAAGAAAAAGAAAAAAAAAAGCTATTTGTTCTTGAGATAACAGTTCAAAACACTCAACAGACTTGTCAGTATGAATAAAAACAAACATTTTTCAAAATGATTCTCAGACCTGTGAGCCCTTCATAGTGACAGTCTGTCTTACCATGGTTGATCCGAGTTTAGGAGTCACCTTGCATCACTCACAAATGACATAACGCCAACTTCACTGTGACTGTGTAATCACCTTTGAGCTTCAAGTGTCTTGTCTGAACCATATTCAAAACCCTTCCATAAGATGAGTGCAAGAGCAAGTATTTACAGACCATATACTAACTTTCAGCGTTGAATATAGCGACAGGCCCTTGTTTGAGTGATATGAATTGTGTGAACAGGACTATATACTATCAAAAATTCCCCGCTCTACCTTTTTTAAAGCCATCATCTTCCCCCCATTCCTGCCCTTTGAGGTCATCAACGTATCACTACCCTACCCTCTGCAACCATTAACCTATCTCAATTCCCACCCTTTAAATGATCAACCTATCGCCTTTTCCACCCTTCCAAATCATAATGTTCTTCCCATCTGTACCCTTCTTAGCCATCAACCTATCTCAATTCCTACCTTTTAAAATATCAACCTATCCCCATTAGAATTGTCTTATTCCCTACCCTGTCTAGCCATCCATCTAAAACAGATCATCCCCATTTCTCCCTTTATAGTAGTGCACATTTGAAAGTTGATCCTGAGTGATGATCTGCCGTTATAAGTTATTTTGCAACTGGTCCACACTGAATGAAACAGCAGCCTATCTCCATTTCAACCCTTATTGACCAGTCCAATTCCAACCCCTTAAAAACATCAACCTATTACCTTTTAACCCCCATCAACAACATCCCCTTTTTAATCCCCTAAAAATGTATCCCGCTTGCAAGCTCCTTTAACCTGTAGACTACGGCTGGCCACGATCGTGGCTTCCATGGTAGACTGCATGAGGCCACGATCGTGGCTCTGTTTACATAAGGTGTTAGCCCGTGAAGTCACCGCCATTAAACATCCGGGCAGCGGCCTCATTTGCATTACAAGCCATCCTCTGGTAACTTGTACTAGCATGTCGACTGATTGGAGTCCGATATGACTAAAAAAAAATGAGTTCAACAGAAAGTGACCGAGATGTGGAGGTGCGTGAGCGTGACGCAAGTGACGAGTCATTTGTTGCAAGCGACAGCGACGAAAGTGAAGCCGGTAAGTGGACAGAACTTGGAAAGTTTGAAATTTTGAAATCGGATCTTGTCACCCAGTGTTGTTGGATATATAGCAGTTTGTGGTACGCCACCAGAGAGGGGGGGAGGTGAGGGTGGTGTGGGAGTCAAATTGCACTGACGCTCTATTTCTGACCAAATCAAACCAGCGAATCCGAATTTTTTTTATTGTGAATGCTGTAAACATTGCTAAAGGAGGGTAAAGTATAATATTTTGTTTGAGACCATACATCTATCTTGTCTTTGAGTCATTCATGTTCAAAACAAACACAATGTGTGTGGGTGTGGCAAAGTGGGTGTGGTTCCCATCAAGAAATGGTTTAGGTATAATCATAGTTTATATTTTGGCAATTTTATGATGCAATCTATTTCTTATTATGGAAAGCACACATGAAACCGCTGAATTCTTGATATGTTCAGTTTAAGTCTTCACTGTAATTAGTAAAAAAAAAAAAAAAAAAATCATAAACAAATTATTATATTTACAGTAACGTTGTGATATTCATTTTATTCATGAATAAAAACAATGTCATGAACATAGTAGAGAAACAAAATAATCATAAAATTTTTCTCTGTAATTCAGAATCTGATGCTGAAGACAGTGTACAACAAGTCAATGGAAGGAGTGGACCTTGGTGATGCCAAGCTGTACCAGTACCTGACTGAGAGGAGGACAATGAAGTGGACATCAAAAGTGGCCTTCTCTCTGTTTGGGAGAGCTGTCCTGAACAGCTACCTGATCTAAGCTGAACACCAGCGACGCCCCCATACTCTTCAGGTACCACTTCATGATTTCAGTGGTGGGGGGCCTGGCTGGAGACTACTGTCCACCTCAGAAAGTTGTGCGCCGAAGGCGTCAAGCTGCTGAAATTAGAACTGCCAGAGACAACCCCCAAGCCCCATAGGCCCCACCATCTCAGGCAGGTCCAGCTCATCCCCTGGAAGGCCATGATCTGATCAAGCTGGTTGCAGGAAGGAAGAAAAACTGTGTAGCTGGTCATGCCACTTGTGTATGTCCTGGCTGGGAGTGCAGTGGCTGTGGTGTGGGACTGTGCTCTGAGTGTTTTTCTGCCTACCACAAGAGGCCAAGACACTAGTGCTTTTTGTGAGCTATGTGCAACATATTTTTCTGCAGGTTTTTGCTTATTTTGAGTGTTTGGACACTGTGATTGGTGAATTGTGACAATTCAAAGACTATTGAAATGGGGAGTTTGTGTTATACTCCCTGTTTGGCTAAGTATACTTACCATGTCAGACCATAGCATTAAACGGCTGTCAGTCAGCTCTGTCAGGCCGAAGTTTTGTGGCCAATGCAGTCATAAGATAGTCACGTGACGCCCACCCTACTTCCGCCTACGGAAGATGCCGAAGTTCGTGTACTGTACGTCATTCAATGAGGCCTGCGCGCAAGGCAACCCCCCAGGGAACTTTGGCGCATGGTAAGTATACTTAGCCAAACAGGGAGTATAACACAAACTCCCCATTTTGGCATCGTATACTATACCATGTCAGACCATAGCAGAATTTAAAGGAATAGGAGGAGGGCCGAGCGCCCTAATGGTTCCTGGGGTAGACCGATATGGCTGCATTGGCCGCCACAAATGAAATCCCTTTAGAACCATCAGCCCTGGTCATGCGGATGTCCCTTAAATAAAAGTTTATGAAAGGGTTCTCCGAACGCCAGTAGGCTGCCTCTAGGAGATGGCGCACGGGGACAGAGTGCTGGAACGCTGAGGACGTGGCCAGCGCTCTGACCTCATGGGCTCGGGGTGAAAGGGCTGGGAGGTCTTTGTACGCCTGGGCATAGGCATATCTGATAGTATTGGAGAGCCACCTAGAGATAGTGCCCGCCGATATGTCCTTCTTGTTGTTGGGGTTGATGGAGATAAGAAGGCGTCTCTGCGAGGAACGCCTGGGCGGGAACGCTCCCAGTAGTATCTGAGGCACCTAGAGGGGCACAGGTCCATGTCCCCACCCCCGCTCGCTGCCTAAGATATCCGCTAGAGAGCGGATCAGAAGGGAAGGAGAGGCCGTGCCCGGTCCTGGTTCTTCGCTAAGAACTCAGGTAGGAACTTAAGTGAGACCGAGCCGTCTCTGTGAAAGGCGATGTCCCGAGGGTCCCCGCTGAGGGCATGAATCTCACTTCGCCTTCTGGCTGAGGCCAGGGAGAGAAGGAAGGAAGGTGGTCTTGAAGGAGAGGAGGTCAAAGGGAATGGAGCGGAGGGGCTCGAAAGGGGGTTTTCTGAGGGCGCCTAATACCAGAAAGAGGTCCCCCAAGGGGGTGCGCCTAGGGGACTGAGCTTCCCGTAGGGCAACCCCCCGAGATAGTTCTCCGAGGAGAAAGTCATTGTCGAAAGATGGGCCGCCGAGCTGTCGGATGGTGGTGCATACGGCCGATCGGTAGCCCCGAATGGAACTAGCCGAGAGTTTTAAAGAGGATGAAAGGTGGGATAGGAAATTGCCTAACTGGATGTTGGAGGGGTGTAGGTAGGGGACCGAGTTAGCCGTGCACCACGTGACCCATCTCTCCCATCGGTAATTATAGAGGGACTCTGTGCTAGACCTACTTGAGGCCGAGGCCAAGTCTCGTAGTCCCTGCGATGCTCCCGCTTCTGTCAGGGTCTCTAGGACAGACCGGGGTCTGTCGGCGGGGGCGGCAGGGACCGGTGGTCGCAATTTGGCTGGCATAGAAGCCAAGCGTGTAGGCGAAGCATCTGGGGATTGGAGTGAGGGAGGCCCGAGCGAGGTTGTCTGAGCAAGTCCCACCGAGGGGCTAGCTGGAGAGGGGGAACGTGAGTTAGGGACCTGAGGTCCGGGAACCACGACTCAGTCGGCCACCACAGGGTATATGAGATGAGTTTGGGTCTCTCCAGCCTGGCCTTCCTGATCACTTTGTGAAGTATGGGGAAGGGGGGAAAGGCGTAGGCGATGAGTCCCGTCCAGGGGAGGGAGAGCGCATCGACCGCGTACGCTCGGGGGTCCGGGACTGGAGAGACATACATGGGGAGTCGATGGTTGAACCGTGTCGCAAATAGGTCGACCATGGGCTTGAACCAGTGGTCCAGACAGAGGTTAGTGTCAGCTTGTTCAGGGTCCACTCTGTGTGCAGAAGGGTCCCTGACCGGCTGAGAGTGTCTGCCAGGATGTTGCATGTCCCCGCTATGTGTCTCGCACGGAGGGTGGTTCCCCGTGCGTGGCACCAGCGAAGGAGGGCCTCTCTGTCCGTAGAGAGAGGCCAATGGAGTGTGAGCGCCCCCCCCCCTTTGTTGACGTAATGGGCTACCGACGTGTTGTCCCTGAGGAGGAGAACCAGTCGGTGCGAGATTAGATGTTTGGAAGTGGAGGAGGGCCAGCCTGACCGCTTCCAATTCTAATATGTTGATGTGGAGGCGAGCCATCTGTGCGTCCCACATTCCCGAGGCATGACTGTCCCCCAAGTGGGCCCCCCAGCCCGAGTTGGAGGCGTCCGTGTATAATTCAAGGGACTGAGTTGGGAGAGAGATCGGAACGCCGGTGATCAGGGTAGAGACGGATTGAGCCATTCTCTCCGTGGCGCCCGAGAACCAGGGGCCGAGGGGAATGGTCAGGTCCCAGCGGTCCGAGGTCTGGGACCAACGACGACGGAACTCCCTCTGCACCTGGCGTTTGGGGACCCGACCCAGCGGAATAAGGGCAGAAAGGGACTCCATCATCCCTAAGAGGGAGGATAGAGTTCTGGCCGAGGTGTGCGATGCTTCGCGGAGGCGCAAGATGAGGTCCACAATCCGGGCGGACCTCTCCGGGGTCGGGGCGACCTTCATGGTAATCGTGTCGAAACTCATGCCCAGGAAAGAGAACCTCTGACTGGGAATGAGTTCGCACTTGAGGGGGTTGGTTACAAACCCCAAGGTGGAACAAAGGCTGAGGAGGCGAGTGGTGTGGGCTTGGCACTGAGCCTGGGAGGAGGCTAGGACAAGCCAGTCGTCGAGGTAAACCAGGAGGTGAATGTCCTCCTGCCTGGCCAGGGGCGGCCATCTCCTTGACAACCTTGGTGAAGAGGAAGGGTGCCAGGGAGAGGCCAAAGGGGAGAGCTTTGAACTGGAACACCCGAGCTTGCCAGACAACCGGAGGTAACGTCTGTGCACCGGGTGAATAAGGATCTGGAAATACGCATCTTTCAGATCTATGGAGGTAGCCCAATCTAGGTGGTGAATGGAGTCTCTGATCTGGGAGAGCGTGTCCATTTTGAACTTGGTATGTCTGAGGAACTTGAGGGGAGAAAGGTCGAGGATGGGCCTCCATCCCCCCCCGAAGGTTTGGGGATCACGAACAGGTGGGAGTAAAACCCGGGGTTGGGCTGGAAAACTTCGGTGATGGCCCCTTTCTGTAGGAGTTCGCGGACTTCCAGCGAAGGGCGTCCGCCTGGGCAGTGGGGGGTCGCTGGGGGACGGAGGAGGAGAGCGCATGAGAGGAGGCGACCGTGAGCCAGGGTAGGCGAAACCCGTCCTGAAGAACCGACACTACCCAGGGGCTGAGGCCCATACGTCGCCACTGGCGGGCATGCCGGGAGAGGTTGCCCACCAGGGGAGCCGATGTCCCGGGGGGAAGGGGAAGAGTGGGCCGGTGTCTTGCTGGGCAGGTTGTGCCAGCTCCATGCCCACTACGGGAGTGTCCTCCTGTCACCTGCGGGGCCGTGCTTGCTGGCCGAACCGAAAATTCTGGCGAGGTTTCGGTTTAGGCCTCTGCGAGTTAAGTCACGTTTGTCTGCAGAGGCATCTTTAGTTGAAGACAAGGGCAATAACCCCTGACCGCCTCTCGGTCGCAGGAGGGGAAGGGATGGAATGGCCGCGGTTTGTTTAAACAGCGCACTTCTGCTGACAGCTACCAGCTTCCTCGCGCTTACCGTAATGTGATACTAGCTGTCTGGCTGATAGTGTGTTAAAAACAGGATGCTATGTTTCTTCATTAATACTTTGCGCCAGAATGCAACGAACTGTGGTTGATTTGATGTCACTGTATTGTGGGGTCTCTGACTGACAGAACGACACCAAACATGAATGGGTCTTCTTTCATACGCATTGCTGACAAAGCACACACAAGATTTGTCAACAAAAAAACAATTGAAACAGACTAACGAACACACACAAAGTGAAATGAAATCGCAACTCAGTGGAGAGCATGCGTTCCTGAAGCTATCACGCTCTCACCTCAAGCATATTGGACATGCATATCTTTCCTTTTAAACTGACAGAAAATTAGTCGCGGTACTCCTACCTGACAGCCGGTACTTGGCCTGAATAAACAGTGTCGGGTCTGGTCAGCTTCACTGGGAACACTGCGGCGGTTTCCCTACCACGGCCTAGGCATGTTTGCTTGTTTATATCTGCGTGCTCTACTGTGCTTGTGAAGCATGCCGAAACTGATTCTATCACAGCCCACACCATGCTTTTAGTAAAGCAAGATTTTAGCATGCCACACATGCAGATGTCAGTTATAAACAATGAAATGCTTCCTACCTGACCTTGTTCTTTCGCCCGTTCAAATCATTTGAAACTGATGTCAC
>JADBJO010015235.1:0-44535 GCA_016801955.1 Conus betulinus
TTTATAGGATGGAAGACTTGAGATTCTAAACAGCTGAGGCAGCAGAACTGAAAAAAACGCACATAAAAAATTTGAAATTTGGCTTTAATATATTCAGGAGTTTCTGACTGGAAGAGGTGACTGGTATACACAGAGCATACTGGACTAGTATGATGGAAGAGATCCATCAAAGAAACAGGCGGCGAGAATGAATAGTTTGTAATGATAACAAAAACTTGACAGGCAGCCAGTGAAGGTCCCTTAGCACTGGTGTTATGTGATCTTATTTTCTTTTATTAAGGATGCGTCCTGCTGTGCTGTTTTGAATTTGCTGGAGCCGGGAAATTTTAATTCACTGGAGCAGGGAAACTGATTCTGCTGGTAAGCCATACAGCATTCAGTGAAGATAATCAAGCTGAGATGTAAGTAGTGAATTACCTAGTTTATTGCTCAGGTTAATTTATATGTACATGTAGAGGGAGTAGAGTTTTATGCATGTTTGTCAAAAGTTTAGGTATTTGGAATTATGAAAATATTGATGTATGTTGTGGGACTGCTTTCAGATTATCAACATCCACAGAACACGTCATCTTTTCATTGCCGGTGGACACAATGTAGCTGCATCAAGTTATCAGCTGGATCCTTCAAGTACTCCATTGATGGGCGGAGATCCATCCACACTCCAAAGAACTCCTGATGCCAGAAATCCATCAACCTTTAGGTGTGATCCACTGCCAGTATCAGTTTCATCATCAGCATTGCCATCAACTGAGACTGCTTGTGAGGGAGACCGGCCACTGCCTTCACCTCAGTTTGCTCCTGTGCCAGCAGATCTCCCAACCACTTATTCTTCTTTGCCAGGCCCTGCCCCCCTGCCACCTTTGTCTGAGCCTTCTGCCCCATCTCCTTCCATACCCAACCCTTCTGCCCCACCCCCATCCATACTCGACCCTTCTGCTCCACCCCCTTCCATACCCGACCCTTCTGCCCCACCCCCATCCATACTTGATCCTTCTGCCCCACCCCCATCCATACTTGATCCCTGCTGCCACCCCCCCATCCATACTCATTCCCTCTGCCCCACTTCCTTCTTTGCCGGACCCAACAGCCACACTCCCTTCTTTGCATGCCATAGATCAAAGCCTTATGGAAGATGAAGGAAACCCAGATGAAATGCAGCATTCAGATGATGATAATGAAACCCAAAGGAAATTACCATACATCTCTCATCATAGTGAAGCGGGAGAGGTGTGTCTGTTAGAAGTTGATGAAACTTTGAAGAAATTGCCATATTCCCCTCATGACAGTGGAGTGGATGTTGCGTCTCCTTTGTCCTCCAGTTTTGATCAAGGACCACCCTGTAATGAAACGATGGAAACAGCGTTCAGTGAACGCAGAGTGCCAATGGTAAAGCAGGTCCTGTGTCAGTTACACGTTGTGGTGATGGGGCACTTCCTGGAAAAATGAAACTAGTGCACAGTATTCACACAGATGACGAGGTAATGAACCTTAGGTCATGTAGAACAGATGTTAAAAGCAGAATGAGTGGATCCCAAGTGCATGCAGGGACAGTATATTCTCAAGTCATAGACGATGAGAGTGCTGATGTGATGCTGAATGTTATTGCTTGAAGCAGAGCTGAACTCCAGTGCTGGAGCTGTGTCAGGATGATCCTGAGTGTGGCTGTATATGGGCTGGCTGGAAAGAGCCAGCAGAGTAGGACTTTTTCTTCTGACCAGCGCAGGGGACAAATATGCAAAGTTTTGCACCTGCCAGCAGGCATGACTACTTGCCCAGTAATTATGAATTCTATAAAGTGTACTGGATGACAAAGAAACCATTTATTGCTGTCATCGAGTAGCCAAACCACACGTTTGCTGCATTCTGATCAGCAAATGCCTTCCAGCTGTGATATCAGTGTCGTAAACTGCAACTTAAAACGGTAGTTTCACAATGCAGAATCTCTGGCTGGCACAATGGCTGATCCCATAAAGACAAAATAATGCTGGACTTGTGTTTCCAGATGTTTGAAAAATGTTGCCAGGCAGGCAGAATCTCACCCTTAACAGCAGATTGCAGCACATTCCACTTACCTGACACAAGTGATCGCCTTTCCCAGGAGTCGGGCAGCCGTTACAGTCCATCCTTGGGAGTATGGGAGTACTGCAAAAAGAAGAAAAAAAAGGAAGTTCCTGCATGGATCTGATGGCATTATGTTTATGATGTGTCTTGTGTTGGCTTCCCAAGCTGGAAACCTGCGGCTGCTGGAAGCAAACATTAACATAGTGAGCTGCCTTTGGAGGTGCTAGTCGCCATGTATAGATTCTGCTAAATGTGATCATTGGCTCAGAAATGTTCACTCCTTAAAATAGCAAGTGTGTACTTTTTCACATGAATTTCAGTTCCCGTGATCCACTGTGTGCAGTGTCAGTTTTTACATAAAATTACTGTGTTTGTGTACTGTGGTTTTTAAACCGATTTATCAGTGGTGGAGACAGTGAAGTTTGTGACCATGTATTCAAGACAGAGGGAGTTGGCAGGTGTGACGGACCGTTTTTTTGTCCGATCACAGTTTTCACAACAACTCCGCTAAAAGACCGGATGGTCAAGCTGCTTAACCAGTGTTCACCTAATCTTAAATAAATGTCAGCGAACCGCCCAGAGAAACGTGGACAATTGAGTCACAAGACAACACACAACGCGTTTCGACCTCTTAGGTCTTCCTCAGGTGAAATAAAGACGGACAAAATAACGAAAATGCACTTTCCAGTACTGCCACTGGCTCACAGAATTCGCTCAATGCAATAAAATGTGAAGCAGACAAACGACAGCTTACAGCTGATTTAGATAAATATCTTTTGTTTTGCACGTATGATCACTTATCTCAACAAACAAATGACTGGATGATGATACTGAGGTGAAGGCAATCAAAGCATATTAATATTCAACGATGGTATTTCACAACACAGTTAAGTTTGAATGCATGATGGTCTGAAACAAGCAGAAAGAGGAAGAAAGATGTAACAGAGAGTTTAAGATCTATGAGGAAACTGAACGAGTTTGATGTTATCTGATACACAGATAGAACCTATGTCAATATACACTGCAGAAAAGTTGTGAAGAGAATCCTGAAATGGAAAAAAGTACACATTTTAGCAATTAAACGACTCATGAATATTCCACTGCATTCATTTAACACAGTGGTGCATGGTAATTCTGTAAGATATTCTCTTCATATTCGAGCTTAATGGAAATGTATTGAACATTGGTTGAAGATTATGCGGTTGCTAACAACAGGTTGTGTACACAAGTGTATGATGTGCTGTACTTGTAAAATCAGTTAGGAAACAATAACGGGGTTAGTAATGTAGAGCGGGTTCCTAACCACACACGGATATGGTATTGTATGGCTCAGTCAACAGTTTGAAGAGGATATTTATGTCCAAAATTACATATCATTTAATATCCTGTTATGAACAACACTGGCATTCCACAATTGATTGAAGTTTTCTTGGTTTCATTGCTTTATAAGCATTTTACAGCGAGAAAAAGGAACGCTTAATATTTTGACCTACAAATGGTATAAAGACTCGCTGGATAAAATTAAAAAATAAAACCCTTGGTTTAAGAGCCAATAAAAGATGAATGATATGGACAGCCCTGTAGAATGTTTTCGCACGATGTGTACAAATGGTGTGAGTGAAGACGAAGACAATTTAGTTCTTTATTGTAAAGCATATGAAGACATCAGGATGAACTCTCAGCTTGTCGAAATAATCGTTTTCAAATGTTATAACCTACGTGATCTATTATCCACTGACGATGCCAGTGTTATACGTTTACTGGCCAAGTATGTCGCAGAAGCCGTTAGCTTTAGGAAAAAGAAAAGGCCCGACCTAAATGGCCCTGGAGGGAATGTCTGATGTTGATATCAGTTTGAAGATCACCTTCTCATTTCATCATTCATTTGTTCTTCTGTGTGTGTGTCTGTGTGCGTGCGTGTGCGTGTGTGTGTGTGTGTGTGTGTGTGTGTGTGTGTGTGTGCACGCACGCATGTGCGTTTGACAGGGCACAAAATATGTTTAATTTCAATATGTGATATGTATTTATCAAGTAAGTAAGATTTATGGGTGAAAGACAGACAGACAGGCAGATAGACAGACAGACTGACAGGCAAACAGACAGAGACAATGTCTATGTGTGCGCGCGCGCGCGTGTGTGTGTGTGTGTGCGCGCGCGCACGCGTGTGTGTGTGTGTGTGTGTGTGTGTGTGTGTGTGTGTGTGTGTGTGTGTGTGTGTGATCAGGTGTTCGCTTTTTTCTTTCCGTCGTCCATGAACCTGATTTGCTAAAAGGTCGAATCTTTTTATTTTATTTCTTTATTTTCAAATGCTTTGATTGTTCACTACGTTTATTTACTTAGCTGTTGATTTGATCTTTTTCATTCCAAAAATTTTTTTTTTTTTTTTTCCTGTTGCCGCAGACATGATACTGTGCCATCTTGACACAAAGACAGTACAGGTCAATGTCAATAAAATGTGTCTGACGTGTCTGAAGCCTCTCTCTCTCTCTCTCTCTCTCTCAAACGTCAGCAAATCTATGAAAATTTGGCCTGCTTCAGTTCATAGAAACTGTACCTCAACTTACTTACTTCCCATGTTAAACATTGACTGGTTTAGTTCACACGGCAGAAAACAAACGTAAAAACTATGTTCTTCACACTGTGGTTGTAATGGCCATTTGTTTGTGTGCATAGCATGACAACAGAAACTTGCAAACGTACGCATGAATTCATCATATACAGGTCACACTCCGGCTTCTATTAGGATTGTTTCACTCGGTTAAGCTCATCGTCGACTATCACTAGTACATCATTATTCTAACATTGAGAGGCATTTGAATGCAGACGCAAAACTTTCAAACATCTTTAAAGCATGCTCCATTTAAAGCCATTGATATAGAATATTTACTGACTGATATATAACGGATATTTTTTTGGTAAAAAAAAGAGTGTGTGCGTGTGCGCGCGCGCGCGCGCACACACACACACACACATGGCGCACGCATGCACTCACTCAAGCACACACACACGCACGCACGCACACACACACACACACACACACGCACAGGCCGTGTGTTATGAGGGTAGGATTTAAAGAAGTTTGACAGCTTATTTTTCAACCCTCAATAAGGATAAATTTGACTTGACTTGGCAGAGAGAGAGAGAGAGCACTTTTCTTCCTGTTTAGAATATTGTACAGTGGTGATATGACTGCTCTAAGTGCATTTTCATTATTTTGTCCATCTTTATTTCACCTGAGGAGAGACCTAAGAGGTCGAAACGCGTTTGTGTGTTTTGTGACTCGTTTGTCCACGTTTCTCTGGGCGGTTCGCTGACATTTATTTTAAGATTTGTTTAGATTTCCGCCTGCAGTCGTTTCACTTTGCAACTAGTGTTCACCTGTACAACGTATAAGTTGGGTGTGTGTGCGGGTGGCCAATCAGTCTCTGAAGAAATTCCGCTAGTTCAACTGCCCAGTCCAGCTGATGAGGGATTCAGTTTAGTTGTTGTGACAGCCAGGTATGTTGAGTTAGTTAACAAACTGAGAGTCGAAATCGAAAACGTTTCTCCCCATGGTTAGGGCGTTTGTAACTTCTTCAGCACCAGTGAAGGGTTTTGCTTTTTTAAAGAAAAGAGAGAAAACATTCATGGTTTTGCTGTGCTTTTAGTCTGCTACAGTATAGGAGTAAATTATCATTTAACGTTCATCAGATAGAAAGAAGAGGAAGCATGCTGTGATCGAAATAGGACATGGCTTATGCATTATTATTGTTTCAAAAAGGGAAAAAAAAGCAAAGTTGTTTATTGTTTGGTAAAGAGTTACGATGGTGAGCTCCGGAAGTGAGCAGTGGAAATGGTAATGTGTTTATGGTGTTCCTAAATTTATTGATACTCGGGGGAGCTGAAGGGAAATCCTTCTAGATTCTGATGCGGGGAGCTCAATGAATAACCTTTCCCTTATGTTACTGATGGAGAGGAATGTATGGAAGTCATGTTGAGAGTTATTACAGCCAGCTTTTGCTATGTTATGTGATGTATAGTGAACACTTACCTGGTGTTAAACAAGAATGTGCAAAGATTTTGTCATGTAATGTGAGATGGATATTGAATGTGCAAAGATTTTGTCATATAATTCATATAATGTGAGATGGATTGATAATGAGGAAAAGTTGCTTTTGATGAAAACGAAAAAAGGAAAGATGAATGAGAATGTTTTCTCTTGAGAGGTGGTGATCTTGTAAAATGTTAAAACATTGTTATGATTTTGTGAACTGAGCGAAACCTTTTGTCATGGACTAGATGAGAGAAGGTAATGATACACTAATCATTCTTTCACTCATTGTGAAGGTTTATGTGTGAAAATCTTTGATCCTACTGTTGCTCAGTATGAAAGGTCTATATGGTAGTCTTTCCTCGCCAATGCGAAGGGTATGATTTTGAAGAAAGATGATGTCTCATCGTGTTGAACTTTTAAGATAGTTATTTTGGAAGAAGTAAAGTGTCTCTTTTTATTAAAACCTTGTCGAATTTTGGCTGTAGATAAAGCGCTCAATTTACGAACTGTGAATGTGACTATAGATAGTAGACTGGATAGTCAAAGAAGTTTTCTCAGTTCCCCAGGTTGTTTGTTCCTGGTGTAGTTGGAACTGGTTGTCCCTTCTTCGGGTCCGGAGCCTGTTGTGTGTCCCCATTCTCCACCGTGCCGGGTGTGCGAGAGGCTAGTGCCTACCAGTAATGACCCGACAAGCCAGCTGTGCCCAGGGCCTCTTCTTTGAGTGAGAAGACGTTACCTTGGGTTCGAGTCCCTACGTCCTGTGTGCCATCTGTGCTCTGCGCTGGTCCTGCCGAGACAGTACCATTGCCTATGTTCTGCAACGTCAGCATTGTTCCTGCGTGTCGTCAGACCAGTCATGTCGTTTACTGTGCACATTGTGAGAGCCTTGTGTTGTTTAGTCACAGAGCCACAGCTCTGGGAAGCGGAGGCTGGTGTCTCAGAAGTAGCAGCGAGCTCCTTCAGTGTGACCCACTGTGTGATACCTTTTCTTTGATGTAGGAAGTAGTTGCTTCCTTGGTGGACAGAGACGTACTGCATCATTCCGTCGTCAGTTCCTGCCCCCACCGACAGCTGCAGTGTTGTCACATCAACTTTGTTGGCAGCTGCGTCTACCCATATTTATATTAGTGTTGTGCACCCATAGTTTGGGGTGTGCTTCTTGTGGACAGTGTCCATGGCAGACTGTTGGCGTGCATGCCATATAACGATATTAATACTGTCATGTGACGTGGCCTCACATCAAGGCATGTGATGCTCCATCACATGTAGTCTAGTGATATGAATCATTTCCCCCATGCCACAACTAAAAAGGAAGAATATTCATGTTGCTTGACTAGTGTAGCGGGCGTCCCCAATAATTGTGAGGATTACTCATTGAAATAAACAAGGGTGGTCATTGGGTGAAAGTGACCACTGAGAGAGAGATTTAAAATGGAGTGACTGATGGTTTGAGAAAGAAGCAAAATTTAGAAAGAGAGGGGGTTAGTTACCACCAAGGACATTGACAAACAAAGCACAGGACAAGACACGATGCATTTCAATCTCTTGGGTCTTCTTCAGGCAAAAAAACAGATCACATTTAACATCCAGGACAGTACAAATGAAGAGAGACTTATCTGTTGTCCATGTGGTAGGAAGAAGGGCCCTTCTAAGTCAACAGACATAGTTCCAAGGCAAAAGCTGCTCAAACCCGCCAGCTTTGTGTCAGTGAGCTTTAAATGAGCTGTGATCAGACTGCCACTGTTTGATCATGACTCTGTAGAGGGGAGTCCTACCACCTATAGCATTCCAATGCACAGCATGTCTCACTGGTCATGTGCTCAACTCTGTCTGTTAAGATAATAATTCAATGATCAATTTTGATCAGGAAAACAGTATGCCTATGCTAGGTAAAAACTGCTACTCTGATCTATAAATACTGGTGATTATTGGAATGATTTGTAGTGTATGACTTTAAGTCTACACCACATGTGTACTTGGACTAAGCATAGCCCAAGTCAGTGTGATTTAATTCATATGAAACATGGAAGAGTTGTTTAACTAAAACTGTAACATTGTATTACTGTCTCCTACCCTTTTGTAAGCTTAACTTAGCCTGTTAAACAAAAGTGGAGGTTAATAGTTATAGCAGAAACTCTACCATAGAGAAAACTTTGCTGGCTGAGTCTCACACACCCTCTGAAAGAAAGAGGAAAAGGGTAAATGTGTGCACTCGACAAGCCAGCCATCAGATTCTCACCTACAGATCAAGTTCTCTTTATCGCAGAGAACTGGGATCCTGGTCACGCTGCACATCACAGTGAACCAGGAGCTGGGACTTCGCCAGAAACCAGGGCGACACCAGACAACAAATCTACACCAGTGGGGCAGTCACCAGCCACAGGAGAGATCAACTATTCTCTCCGAAGCAAAGCTAAGTTTGCTTACCACCTGGACTCAAACCCATCAGACCCTTACCCTCACTTTATGATGAAACAGTGAGACCCTGTCTATGAGTACCATTCTGGCTACAGCACTGGGTGCTAGCAAGCGGGTGGAATGGATGTATAATAACCATATACATTCAGTGTAACGTAGACAGAACCCCTGTATGCCAACTTAAGCTTGCTGCACAGAGTGCCAGCGAGTAAAGTAGGAGTGAGGAAGGACCCCTCATTGTGGTAGTCCAATGAGAACTGAAACACAGCCTAGGGAAGTGACACGCCATTTCTTATCTATGTGTAAGTAATAAAGTTGATGTGTGAAAGTGCACTTAACTTGTGTCAGTTCCCTGTTGTTCAATCGAATGTTGAATGTTTGAACTTCTCTCTTCATTCTGTATCTCGGAGCTATAAGTACTTTTAATTAAGAGTACAAGCTAAGGAAAATTATCTCAGAGCCAATCTACCGTATTTTATCAATACCCAGAACAAATAAAAATTTCTTTGATGACTAGTACCGGAAAGTTGTGATGAGAGAGATGATGCACAAGACAATGGCAGTGTGCTCCAGTAAAGTAGTTTCCCTCGCAACTGTGTTCGCCAAGGCTAACAATCCTCTCATGTATTGGCAGAAGTTGATCACTTACCCCATGCAGCTCCTGCATCTCATTTGCTTGGGTCTGTTTAGAGATAGTAATTTCTAAATGGATCGAAGATAGTTGCTTCTGTTTGGATCTTAGAAAGGGAAAGGCAAATTGCCAGTTAGCTGATACCACTGAAATCACACAGATCTTTCACAGCCTCTTGCCAGCGCTGAGTGTCATGTAACATTGCATGTGTTGGTGTAAGCATGTATGTGTGTGTGTGTATATGGCTTAGAAGTCTTCACCACCACCACTCCTCACCCACCCACCCCACCCCACCCCACCTTGTTACCAGATTTTATCATAAGGATTTTCTTCCCTGTCGTTCCTGATTCTGCGTAAGTTTATCCATTCATTCAATACATGGTATTCATTTATTTTGCATTGTGTATTATATACTTATTGTTTATTTCATTTCACATTCTTTATTGTATTTATTATATTAATTTAGCTATATCAAGATGGTACATTGGAGCTTTTTCTTTCCTTTCCTTTATCTGAGATTCTGGCAAATTAAAGTGTGTGTACTTTTACCAATGTGATCAAGAAACTTATTTTGTGAAGTCTTTATTTGTAATTGGGAGATTTAAATACATAAACATCACAAACACTCATGTGCTGTCAGAGGCCATACACACACACACACACACACACACACACACACACACACACACACACACACAATTATAATCAAAGCTTGCTCTTAAGTCTGAGATTGAAAAAATAGGGATGATAAGCATTCACATCTGCAGTGGTAGATTATTCTGCCTAACTCAGTAACTGACAGTATGTGCTGGTGAGGTGAATGAATATATATATATATATATATGTAGAGAGAGAGAATATAGATAGATAGATAGATAGATAGATATATATATATGCGCGCGTTGAAGTGTATTCCCATAAATGTAAAATGAAACTTGAGGATGTGTGGCTTTTTTTGTTCATTGAGACTGAACTTGAGGATATGTGGCTTTTTTTGTTCATTGAGACTGAACTTGAGGATATGTGGCTTTTTTGTTCATTGAGGATGTCTGGGGTTTTTGCTGTTGTTGTTTATTTCCTGTACACTTGATTGTGTGAAAGTGGGTGGGTGCTGCATGAATATAATATCTTATGTTTATCACTCTTTTATTTATGTGCAGCTTATCCAGCCTTTTTGTCTTAAGAAAGAAAGAAAATAAAATCAGGTGCACTCTGCGTGTGTGTGTGTGCGTGCAAGCGTGCATGCATGCATGTGTGCATACATGTACATGCATGCGTGTGTGCCTCTGTGTGTGGGTGTGGTGTGTAATATGCATACTGCTGAATGATGGTTTTGTTAAAAACAACTAAAAATTTTTTAAATTGTTCATATTAAAAGATCTATAGTTGGTTTGTTGAAGAATATGTTAGGTGTTGTGCTACACTTTGTAAATTGCAGCAACCATGATCAAGAATACAGAAGGTCATTTAAAACCAGACAAAAAGAAAACAAAACAATGACAACAAAAAGATGCTGCCATTAAGGAAATACAGATTGAAATAAAAAGTAAACTCTCCCTAAAAACAATGAATCAAGACTTGAGTAACTAACTGATTAAATGTGCAAGTGACATCCAAGTGTGAATTTACAACAACAACAACAAAAAATGTGCAGTAATATCAGTAATAGAAGTTTGGTAAAAAAAAAAAAAAAAAAAAAAAAAAAAAAAAAAAAAAAAAGAACATTTATTTCATTTACAAAGCAGATCATTTACTTATTTATCTACTTTTCTATCGTTTGATTTATTTTTTGAAAGGAACTTTCTCATATATGTTTGTATGCTTTCTTTGAAAACACTGTATACCAACCGGTTTTTCACCTTGCTATGGCTTTTGTGGTCAGTGATGCCAAAAGTAGCATGACTTTTTTTTTTCTCATTGTACTATTCATGTGAACGATTTTGTTTTAAAAAAAAAAAAAACTGTAAGAAAAGAAAACACACACATATGTGTGTCTATGTGTGTATAAGCTTGTCAGAGCATTGGTTTTTGTTGGCATGTTTCCTTTGTTTTGATTTTAGTTGGCATGTTTCTTTCGCTTTTGTTTTCCCTTTTTTTTTTCCTGTTTTGTTCCTGGCAAGGAAATTTATTCTTTTCACATGACTGTTATCTGTCTGTAAACAAAACAAAGAAATTGTATTTCAAACAGCTGCTGCTTTCTTTTCATAAACAAAACAAAAAGAAACAAATAAAAATGTTCTGACACAAACATGTTTAATCAATTTCTGCACCTAACAGAAAACAAACAGGGCGATACAATTTTAGACAATATCCTATGTAAATAAATTGCAAGTGACAATATTTTACCCCTTCAGGTACATTCTATCAATGTGTGTGTGTGTGCATGTATATATGTAAATTTGGCTGATCACTAACGTTGCTAGTGCTTCTCTCACAAAACTGCCCGCAACAAAATCTGGTTTCTAGACTTGCGTGCAGAAAAGTTTCCACAAGCGGAACTGGTGACTCCCTTTTTGCCACTTATTTCCAAGGAAATATGTATATCAGATAGTAAAACAAAAATTTATTGAAAATGAGGAGTTTTTGAAGTGTGGAGATGCTTTGAATTGACTCGCAAAGCTGTCCACAGGAGACCAACTGATATTGTACATATACTGTTTCCCCATTATTCATATCCCTCTTCTAACATTGAACATTGCTTATGATTATGATAATGAACATTTCTGTAATGCACTCCTTAACAGTAGTGCTGAACTCCATTCTCTTTACATGAAAAAAATGTTAACAAGCAGACAAAAAGTTAGTATAACCATGAAAATCATACCCTTGCGTGTGTGCACACACACTCTCTCTCTCTTTGTCTCACACACATACACACTTGATGTGCACACAACCATCCTACACACACATACAACCATCCTGCAACAAACCACACCTATGTCTCTACTGCATGCTCTTTTTTTATCAATTCATTTATCTCGGTTATATAACCCTCAATACACGTAATTCTTCATCACTCAAACTATTCATTCTACCACTCTCACAGGACATTTTGCTATGCACATATGCATCTGCAGTTTTGATTAAATAAATGTGCTCAGCTTGTCTGAAGCATGATTATCTTGGTACAAGAAGAAAAATATGTATGTATGGTTGAGTGCTTCATCTGCAGGTGGCTCTGTGTCTTAAAATGATTACAGAATGGCATCACTGCACCACCAACCACCCCCCCACCCACCTACACACACACACACACACAGAACACAGGACATAACATGCATCTCATCACTGCTGCATCAGAACAGTTGCAAACACCACCAAATATCTGCTTCAGAGCAAGGTCCTCTCCAGCAGCCAGCCTCACATTAGTCGCCAACAGTCCTTGTGGTTGTATACCGGAAACATAGACTTGGTAAGTCTGGGTGGGGTGGCATGCAGGAAACCCCAAAGAAGACATCCTGCTCAAAACTGCGCATCATATTTTGCTGACCAGGCAAAATGCTGCCAATGGTAAACAGTTCCACCACTTGTGCCTTTCTGGCTTTCCAGTTACCAACAGTGAATCATGGATCAACTTTCAGTTCGCTGCTCCCCTCTTGTGTCCTTGCAGTAAACAATGGGTCACCTTTAAAAGCAATGAAGTCTACCATTATTGTCGGCAGAGGCAGTCTGGACACAATACCTGCAATACTTCGGCCTTTGTTGCAGTAGCTGAGCCTTTTTCGCACCCGTGTGCGACACAGGCAGGTCAGTTTGGGTATTACTTCTTTCCTTCTGTCCAGAAAGTTTGCCATAAGCTGAGAAGGGGAATCTACAGCCTTTTTTTGATTGTTCGTCTTGGACCCATGTGAAGCAGAGGAGGAAGATGAAGATGGACATGTGTTTGATGAAATCCATGTGTCCTTGTGGAGGTTGTAGCCAGCCTGGACCAGCATGTTCAGTGTTTGCTCTCGCACCTTGGGGTGAGATGCTCATTCTCCATCAAGAGAGAAACCACTGTTTTGTTCTGAAATGAAACCCATGTTCACCATATTGAGAGCAAAGACTCATCTGTGGACCACATAAATCTTATAACTGAATGAAAATATTTTATCTTGACAACTGTCACTGAATGGTATATAACTTTTGAGACAAAATGGTGCTAACAGTCATCACTCCGTGTTAAACAACATCGACAACAAAAAAGAATATTTGGACTCCAAATTATATAAATAGCTGTTTACACACATTTTACTGAAGACTGATACTCTAAATATAAACAGCTGTTTACCTACAATTTTACTGATTATGTTGTTTCATCTTCTTTTTTTTCTCCAACTGGCTCTTTTACCTACGTTTATTCCAAATGCAAGGTTCACCTAACTTACAGTTTTTATTACAATCATCATGCCTGAACTTGATGGTTAATACACAAAACAAACGAACTAAAAATGTCAATGAAATAAAAACAAAACAACCACAAAACCCTCCTGATAAATGTGAATGACTTGCCTGCACTGTAACGTTGGTCTCAGATCCTTGTAACAGGAGGTAACGTACCACATCCATGTGACCCAGATGCAATGCCATGAGAAGAGGTGTCCATTTGCTCTGAAATAACACCACAAGATCATGAAAAAACCTCCTACCCCAGGTCTTATGCTTCGACTGACAAATCATAGCCATTCTGTATCTCAGGCAAAGACACTTCCAAGACTATAATCATTCAGGAAAAAAAGGACTATCTGGGTAACTTCCACTATAAAATGCTGCACATCTGAAAGGACTGATTTTTCTCGGAGAAATCCCAACGAAAGCATATACTATAACAGAATGTGTCGTTATTCATCTTGCCAATTATTCACATTGCATGACATTTTTTTTTTTAGAGACAATTAAGAAAACACAATTACATGCAACTAAATTCACATTTTCAACTTTTGCATCAAAATGCAAAATCAGAAAAAAGAGAATAATGTCACAGAACTACCTGCTGACATACAAAGCAGAAATCCATTAACCACATGTGTTAGACATGCCTTTTACATTTCTTGTATTACACTTAAGAAATACTTGCAATCATCAAAAATAGTCTGCCATATGATTCTTTTTCTTCCTTTTATCTAAATTCAAAGTATAATTCTTTCATGCAGTCATAATTTGAACTGGCTGAAAAACTCTTGACATGACTTGACACTTTCAAATCATGTATGCTTGAGGGCATATGCCATTCAGAAACAGAGGGGGGGGGGGGGGGGGGGGTGTTCACACACACACTGAAATATGTGAAAGCGTCTGAACAGGTACAGAAAGATGACATATCATCTCACCACTGACTGTTTCAAAGGATGTCACAGTGTTACCTTCACTCTGTAGTTGACCTTGCCCCCTGCCTTGACCAGCACTTTCAGGATGGGCAAATTGTTGGAGCGTGCTGCCCAGTACAGTGGTGTGCAGCCTTCCTACACAGACACAGCCCAGTGGGTAAAGAAACCATGCAACACATGATGAAAGCACAAATCAGCCTTGAGGCATAATGATCAAAGATTCCCAACACCTTCTGGTGCTACGATGAAAGCATGCAACAGATTTTTTGGCACAACAAGGAAAACAAGCAACATCCTTGTGGCACAAGGACCAAACACTACCACATTCTTTTGGTGCAAAAGATGAAATCATGCAAAAGACTTTTGGCACAATGGTGTATGCATGCAAAAACCTTGTGGCACAATGAGAACAGGAGAAAGCAGCAACCTTCTAGTACAATGAGGACATGGACAATGTTCTTGTGGCTCGATTAAAAAAAAACATACACCTGACAGTGCCAGTGAGACCCACAGAGAGACAATGTCCTCATCTGCTGAACCAAGCAGCAGGGAGCAATCCTGCTTTACTCTCGGAAGGCCTCAAGACAATGTCTTCATCTGAACCAAGCAGCAGGGAGCCATCCTTCACTACCCTTGGAAGATGTCAAGACAATGTCCTCATCTGAACCAAGCAGCAGGGAGCAATCCTGCACTACGCTTGGAAGACCTCAACACAACAGAACCTCCATGGAAGCACCTCCATGGGTGTATCAGCCTGTACCACTGTGGAATCCACCAGCAAAACATGCTGCCATCAAGCAAACTGTTGCATGCATCCTGCAGGCCCACAAGTTGCCGTTTTGTAGATGGGTGAAAACAGTACAACTCCAGACACAGCTGAGCTGTCGCAACAAGTTTTGCATGTCCTGTAAAGAGGATCCTGGGCTGCAGTCTTTCCTGCTACCAACAGAACTTTCCCTGTGGTCAGTTGGTCTTTCTTCACTGTCCTTGGGCCTTTCTCGAAAGTTGGCCAAAAGGCAAGATTTCTAAAAAAAAAAAAAAAAAAAATAGCAGCTGGAACTTTTTACTGATTTTTCAATCTTAAGCTACAGAGATGTGTCAATTTCTGCTAACAATTATTTTCAGAAACATACCCTTCACTGTCCTGTCAACTGTCGAACTGTAACTGGCCAATTCTAAACAAAGTATAATCACTGTTGATGTAATCAAAGAAGCACTCCTGCCAGCCAATCTCATCCAAACTAAAATGAAAACTAACCAAAATTAAAATATGTCTGAACTTCAAAACCAGAAATGCTTTAGTAAATCCAAGAATTTAAGAAAAAAAATAACAAACTGATGAAAAAAGAAAAAAGACAAAGACAAAAACAATCCTGCAAACTACACGTTTGATTTGTGTATGACTGACCGAGTCTGGTATGTTGACGTCTGCTCCTGCATTGACCAGCTCCTTCACTACATCTTCATGACATCTCCACACCGCCACATGCAGACAGGTTTTGCCATCCTGAAAAAAAAAAAACATGTAAATCAAAATTAAATATTCATTTCTACCATGGATCGTGTATGTGTGTGTGTGTGTGCATGCGTGTGTGTGTGTGTTTGACTGCTTGCATGAGTGTGTGTGTGTGAGTAAAAGTTAAAAGAAAATGTATTTACTGTGGTCTGGGAATGGCCATATTGTCAAAAACACTCCCAGTTCCAAAATGAATGCTTTTCTTTAACAGTTATGCAAACTTGGCAACAGTAAATCGGTCAAAACACACCTAACTGCCTATCACAGGAATTGGTAAAAATGTGTGCAAACACAATGTTGAAATCCACTTTCCCACCACTCACATCCATCAAACAAAATTCAATCTGGTGCACAGTATAAACAGCCCATATTTTTGTCAGAGTTTTTAAAGCGGGGCATGCTGGCAACTACCAGTAAATGCAAATTCCTGCTCACTCTAATACTGCTGGTCTCACCATCACCACAAGTGACAAAGAGACATATATGCGATTACATAATGTACTGGTGTGACAGTCCTCACATGAAACAGTCACAATCCAATGCTTGCCAAGTGAAATACACCACTATACAAGACATGACCATCACCCCACTCGCAAAGTTATGGGTAAAGTAACATGGCAACATAGGCTAACACTTTTTCTTTCATTTCTTTGTTATATTCACTTTCCCTGACAGCTGACATTCATGATAGCTGAGACTCCATGTCCACAGTGCTCGCTTTTACCTCTGGTTCTTTTCCCTTGGTCAACTCTTCTAGTTTATTTTCTACACATTTCCACTACAACTTTGTTTTCCCTGTTTTTTTCACACTGTTTCCAGAGGAAGGATAGGACATCACTATTCTGTTCCATAGCTCTGTTATCACAAAACTTGAGGGTAGTTGTGGCAAAAGACACATTTTTACCTGAAACAACACAGTGACCCACTGGAGTTCTTAAGAAATTACTCCCCGTCTTGCAGTCTGATGTTTCATATGGAAGATCGGATGATGTGCAACTGGTTCCCCACAATTTTCGTCGGATGATGTGCAACTGGTTCTCCACAATTTTCGTTTCTTTTTTCTTTTTTTTAATCTTGTTTTTCTTTTTCTTCTTTTTTTTTTTTTTTTTTGCATCAACAGAAAAGGTTTAGTGCTGGTTGAAAAACAAAACTGAGTACTTTGGGTAATCGAAACCACCAGACCCAGTCACACCCCAATGCTTGCAAACGGACTGTGAGCCCTGTTATAAAAGGTGGTGTTGCATAATTCAAAGCACAGCAAGAATTGAAATAATCATTTAAACACAGTATCAGAATCATACCATACATAACAGAAAAGAGCACAAGTTGTACTTCTTTTCCTTTAACTGGTGCTACCATGGACAATCACAATCTAATCTTTACTAACTGAGATCTAGGCACTATTTTGTAATACACTGGAGTCACAATCACCACAGAACACAATTG
Source organism: Conus betulinus (assembly GCA_016801955.1). Lineage (NCBI taxonomy): Eukaryota > Metazoa > Mollusca > Gastropoda > Neogastropoda > Conidae > Conus > Conus betulinus. The sequence goes on from JADBJO010015235.1 coordinate 17,412, forward strand.
CAGTCTACAGGTATACGACACCTGCCAAGGTGCAGGCTTAGCTGCCCAGCTGACTGTTGTACAAGCATTACAATGAAAGTGGTCTGCTATTTTACATGCTTATAATTTTTTTTTTCTTTCCATCCTACCATACAATCCTATCATTTTCTGTCATTCATCGAAAAAAAAAAAAAAAAAAAAAAAACACCACCTATTTTCTTTGTCCCCTTTTTTGCAAAGTAATTTCCAGTCATAAAACACAGGATTTCACCAATGTTCTATGCTGATCCAGTTGAAGTAAATATACAAATTTTACCACAGTGCGTTGTTGTTGACATTTGTTCCTGCAACTATCAGGATTTTGACAATGTTCAAGTGGCCCCCACGACACGCCAGGTGCAGAGCTGAACGACCATCCTAAAACAAAAGAAAGGAAAAGCTCTCTTTATTGAGAAGACAAATAAGATACAAGTCCATTATGTGCACTATACACAGATAGTGAATCTCTGAGAAGCAACCAACACATAGGTTTTACAGACTTTTAAGGATGCCATCATGAACACCAACAATGACTTTTGCCTTGTGAAATTTGATCGTTGCTGGACTTTTAACTTGTTGAAGTTCACTTGAAAGTTGATACCACTGATTTTCATGTGAACCAAAGGTTTGTCATGCTTGAAACAGCTAAGCTACGCCTCCTGGCTGCTCAGAAATGACACTCATTTGGAATGCATGGTAGCAAACTAATGCAATTTTCTTTGTGTGCAAACAAGGACAATTTCTAAAGAATACTGATCTCAAGAATTTTCTACACAAACAAGCTAGATGATATGTTCTTTAGTTATCAAAATGAATGAAGTACAAGAGAAGACAAAAAATGGCAATAAAAACCATCATCTCATTTGACAATGACCAGTCTACTGATGGTTTTCCATGCACAGCAACGTCAATAACATACCTGATTAGTGCTGTTGACATCAGCTCCTGCACAGATCAGCATTTTGACAGGTCTGCACTAGACATGGATACAGCTTCATGAAGAAGTGTGCTGTCATACTGTTACACACACACACACACACACACACACACACACACACACACACACACACAACTTTTGACATGTAAGCAACCATAATGCCTTATTCTTTATTCCTTATATAATTTCAAGAACTCTTACCAAAACATTTTTGACCAGGTCTTTACTGGACATGGAAACAGCTTTGTGAAGCAATGTGCTGTCATACTGTTGCACACACACACACACACACACACACACACACACACACACACACACACACACGCACACACACACACACACACACACACACACACACACATGAAATATGAATTTGATGGATGATTAGACTGAGCTAGCCTACGACTGGACCAACACACATAAAAACACACACACACACACACACACACACACACACACACAAACACACACACGCACACACAGAGTATATTAATTTTCCTATGCTAAAAAGAGGATATAATAGAGCCATCACGATATCAGTTACCAAAATAGTATCATCAGCACAGCCTAAGGAAGAATGAACAGTGATTCATGAGGCAGTCATATTCAAGTACACCAGTATATTCTTGTTCATAAAGCAAGATCAGTTTCAAGGCAATGAAGAATACGAATAGGAGATAATTTTGGTGTCGAGGACAAAGAGACAGACAGAGAGTGAGAGAGAGACTCAGAGAGATAGAAATAGAGAGAGATATTCAGACATGTGTTAAAGTCAAACTTATCGGGGGAGGGGGGAGCAAGAAAGAAAGAAATGAAAAAGAAACAGGCAGACAAGAAACGGAGGAGACAGAATCAGAGATACAAAAAAAAAAATAACACCATTATCTATCTCCCATCTCCCCTCCCCCCCTCCAACCCCCACTTCCTCTCCATAAGTACATGTATATATTAGCATTAGCAGTACACTGGCTCACACAGCATGAATAAATCTTTCACACACTGACGTCTGCATACGCTGACAGAGCACATCCAATCATTAAACAGCAGCTTACATTATTTTGAAAAAAGATTTTGCAAACAGCAACAATCACTTTGGTAAAGCAGAGAACTGTTTGTTGGTGATGGTAGAATAATAATAACAATTAACGTGCATGTGGATGGGCATAGGTAAGTTACATTATATTATGTATATCTACACAACTAGTGAGAGTGAGTAAAAACTAAAAATGTATAATGTAAACAAATATAAACAATTTTCTTTCTTAAGATCCTATGCCTAGGTAACATTTAAGCTCAGGCGGAAGTAAGTTTGAGAGAAGAGGACCAGAAAAGCAAAACCTGTTTTGAATAGGTCATTTCTGGAAAAAGGAACCTGGAGTTTTATAGAAAATTTAGAATTCACATGAAATTTAGATTGAACTGTTTGTGAGGCTACTCCAGATGGAAGAACTCTAATTGAATATAAATATAATGCAATTATGTAAGGCTCGAGGATTTCAGAACTATTTTAACTATTTAGGGGCATGTTTATATACTGATTAAACTAAAGGTTTCATTGAATTTGTGCTGGCTGAGTCAAAAAGTATTGACTGAAGACAGTATGTACTTAATCAGGAATAGCTTTCTGGCAAGAAAGTTAAAAAAAGTGCTTAATCCAACATAACTGACACATTTGCCTGGATGATAGTTTGCATAATCTTTTGATGTGTGCAGTCCATAACAGAATGTCAATTATTATGCCCAGAATATGAGCATTGTTTACTGTTTCAATTCTTAAAATATTCATAAAAACAGAAGGGTACTGATTTACATTTTGCCGTTTTTGACAGGTTGTTATTAACGTAACTTTAGTCTTCTCTTACTGGAGTTTAGTGATTCACACTGCACTATTCACTTAAGTTATCAACAGACTTTTCTAAAGATGCATACACAGAAGTAACGCTATAGTTGTTTGTATGAATCATGGTATTATCACAATCAAGTTCACAAGATTCTTCAACACTGACAGAAAATTTATGAAAATAGGAGAAAACAGATGACTCAGCTCTAGGATACTCCTCGTCTAACAAGTAATGTATTTGATATTGATGAATTAAGACAGACACATTACTAAAAACTGAAAAGAAATGATGAAATAAGTTGGAGCAAATTTCCTGTTATGTCATAGTCATACACAGTTTTTTTTCTTTTTTTTTTTTTTTTTTTGGTGAGCATAATAATTTGTGGTCCATGACATCAAAACCCTTTGCAAATATCAACAAACAATGCTCCACAAAATCTATTTTCATAAATTCATATACCTGTGAAGTGTGATCTATTAAGTTTGTCAGTGCAGTATTACACAAATTGTTTTTTTTTCCTGAAACCAGACTATTATTCAGTAGGTTATATGACTCAAGATGTTTGTAAATGTGTTTAAATTTAAGTGCTTTTCTAAGATTTTAGATAATACTGTAAAACTGTATTTTGGTCTGTAATTGGTTGGTTTGGAATTCTAATCACATTTATACATGCAAGTGACTTTTGTAACTTTGAACTGTGTTCCAAATTGATATTTTTCAATGCATAAGTTGTGAGCGTATGTAAATGTTTCAATAAACAACAGTTACACTACAGACAATAAAACAGCTGGAAATAATTATTCTGAGTGAATTGCACAACACTGTTGATTTTTCAAGGGTAATTCAGTTGAATATATTCTGTTTTAAGATAATCCTGCCACACTTGTGAAATGTTATTGTTAATTGAGTTTGACATGTGATATTGCTTATTTGATATAATCCTACATTTGGATGTTTTATTCTTAAGTTCGTTTACAGCTTTCCATATTGAGTTTTGTTTGAAAGAAACAAGATCCTGGAAATATGTCCATTATGCAGCTTGTTTGAGTGAATTAACCTATGTCACTATTTTCTAATTAATCTGACTTCTCTCCTATCTTGAAAAAGATCTTCAAAATGGGCTTTCTAGGATTTCCTCAGTCATCCAGAATGTGTTTTCACTCTATATGATTTGTATAGAGCATAGCATGTCCAACTTAAACAGTATGGAATGTTTGTAGCCAGTACTCTAGTGCTTCATCTAGATTGATCTAACTGCAGACTTGGGAAAATGGGAAGCTAAAAGAGATTGGCAAGAAAACCATTTTTCTGAAATATTGCAAAATGTTGGTCACGTGATTGTGACCTGTTTAAGGAGTTTCAAATCTATTTTTTGCCCATGTGACACACACTGGAAAATGGTCATTGTGTCAATCTATAGGTTCATTTTGTTCAGTAATGTTTTCTGAGTCACTGACATAAATATGGTCAAATAATGTTCTGCTGCTTAAGGTTACATAGGTAAATGTGAAAATATTCTGAGATAAGTTGTATGAGAAAAAACATCTCTGTCCATGAGATTTAAAAAGATCAATACTGAAATCACCTAGCAGTAAAATTTATGTTGCAATTTGCATCAAGTGATGCTGCTTCTATCATGTAGTGAACTTGTCCATCCATTCAGCATTTTCAGACAGGTTTCAGCAAATAATGCCAACTATAACAGGTTTGGTTCCTGCCATACTGACTCATGTGGAAAATCTTCAAGGTGATTAGTTTCATGAATGTAAACTAGTATACCTGGCGAGACAGGAGTAAAAGACGATGGAGGCAGTGAAGAGAGAGGAAGACACAGAGAGAGAGAGAGAGAGGAGAGAGAGAGAGAGAGAGAGAGAGAGAGAGAGAGAGAGAGAGAGATCTTTAAGTCTTCAATTTGGAAGGTCTGCTGTCATTATTGACTATTAGTATTACTGACTTGCGACTTTTGTAGCTTTGAACTGTGTGTTCTAAATTGATATTTTACAATGCATAAGTTGTGAGCGTATGTAAATATGAGAGAGAGAGAGAGAGAGAGAGAGAGAGAGAGAGAGAGAGAGAGAGAGAGAGAGAGACTAAAGAAAGTTTAATATTTTAAGATTTCAATTTGACAGAATTGAGTAAAATAAATCCTGAGCATATGCATGCATTATGCAACCATGATTTATTTATATAAATAAGATGATTGGGACACTAAAAGCTGTGAGGCTATCTAAGTCCCAAGTGAACTGAACTGAACTGAGAGAGAGAGAGAGAGACTATAGTGTCGACGCAAAGAGATAATGCACGCATAACAACAACAACAGCAACAATACCACACACACACACACACACACACACACACACACACACAGGGACAATGAGGAAATTAAAAAAATGTATCAATCTCCCACAACAAATTCGACTCAGAAAAAAAAAAAAAAAAATGCGCAATCAAAAGAGAGAGAGGTTTCATACCCAAAATTTGGCATTGACATCAACTCCGCCTTTCAATAGTCTTTGAATAGCTTTGTGGTCTCCTGAATTGATGGCGTTTCTTAGTTTGGATGACAACTGTCTGTCAGACATTTTCACGTCGTTCGACCAAGGGAGTCAGAACTGGAAACATTTAGCCTAGAGAAGGCCAGCCTAATAGAGTTATCTATCTTGTCAGATGTAGGCTGGCCTAGTGCATTTTCCGTTTTCAACAATGGTCGCAGCGTCACAGGAGTGAACCACGCTATTTTAACAGCGATTCGGAGTTGTTGTTGTTGTTGTTTTCGTTTGTTTGTTTGTTTTTCAAATACATTTCCTTGCGTTTTCTTTGCATTTTACTTCCCTTTCGCTTTTTAAAAAGAAAAAATTACTGGTTCCGCTGGACAAACAAGATGACTGTCAGGGACTGGAGCAGCCTGCCTCCTGAGATTATCACCTCAACCTTAGTGGAGTGCTTGAAGTCCCATATCTGACCAACCAGCGCCCCACCCCCCACCCCCACGCCGCCCCTCCCCTACCACCACCATCCCCACCCCACATGTCCCCCTACTGCCAGTCCTACATATGTATACCAACAACCTTGTGGACCCCCCCATCCCCTCCCCCCCGCCCATTTTATACACATCAGAGCACAAACCATCAAAATGATGATGGCGGATGTTCATGAAAGAAGAGAAGACAAACAGATTACAGGACGTTTGTCTAGTTCGTCCCAGTAGAACCAGTACTTCTTCTTTTTTTTTTTTTTTTTTTTTTTTTTAAATTTTCTTCAGTTTCCGCCTTCAGTCACCTCGCTTTGAAACTAACTTCTCTTTCACGGTGCTGTAGGTCTAACATGAAAATGTTTACCCATTGATTGAATTGCCTGTGTGTGTGTGTGTGTGTGTGTGTGTGTGTGCGTGCGTGCGTGTGTGCGTGCGTGCGTGTGTGTGTGTGTGTGTGTGTGTGTGTGTGTGTGTGTGTGTGTGTGTGTGTGTGTGCCATTCTTTACTAAGTGTGGTATCGCCTTTTTGACAACGATCTTGATTTTAATTCCTTATGTGTGCCATTTTTTTAAGCAAAGAAAAATACGACTAAAATATATCACGAGGTAGGTCAGGTTTGCATCAGGGTTAGGAACTGGTTTTCATGTTATTCTTCATTCATCTTCCTTATCTTCATGCACAAGAATTGCGGCTCCGCACCGGCTGAAGAACTCTCAAATCACTGAGGCAGACAATAGTTGACAGTAAATAACGAACAAGCATGGTAACTCTTATCTCTGTACGTTTTGTACTCCACACAAAAATACTACAAGGAACAGTGAAGATAGAATATTTAAACAATATTCCAGAACTGATTTGAGAAAATTTACATTTACTAACAGAGTAACCAATTTTTGGAATGAATTAACATCAAACGTGCAACTAGTATTAATGTTTTAAGAACCTCATAGATAAACATGAATTATTAACTAAATGAATTTGATGGATGATTAGACTGAGCTAGCTTACGACTGGACCAACACACAACACACACACACACACACACACCACACACACACACACACACACACACACACACACACACACACACATACATACAGAAGGGGCGTAAAAAGCCTAACTAGGCTAAGTTGTTTTTTGATACAACGCCCCCAGTCCTAATCCTGATCCTGATCTTGAAATAATAACACGCTAAATACTCTACATGAATGCTGCTTGTGATACCAACTCGCTTAGCAGAAATGTGAACACAGAGCACACAGAACAAACAAGGTACATCCCCGGAGAAGATGTTCCATATACTCTGTACATGACACAGACACACAACAACAACTGGAAAAATGAACAAATTAACACCCATGGAAGCCTGCGCTCTGTTCACATAGGTTGCACATGCTGGAACGCACAGGCATTTCCATTAAGACATCAAGGAAAGTAACTGTTACATGACAGATACCACAGTGTAATGACCACTGGACGTGACACGACAGAACCTCCACGGGAGCGTGTCCACAGGCGTACCAGCCTATATTTCATGACTGCAGTGCCCACCAGCGATAATTATTTATCCATCAAATCATATTTCATTTTAGTTATTAATTCATGTTATATCTATGAGGTTCTTAAATACATTAATACTATGTGCACGTTTGATGTTAGTTCTTAATTGGTTACTCTGTTAGTAAATGTAAATTTTTCTCAAATTAGTTCTGGAATATTGTTTGAATATCTTATTTTCTCATTTCCTTATATTTTTTATCTGTGGAGTACAAAAAAAGCATGCTTTTTCAACACCATCAATACCATTAAATATCTTGTATGTTTCGAATCAAACCCCCTTTTATTCTTCTTGCTTTGAGTGTTGGGAGTTGTAAATATATTAATCTTTCCCGGTATGATGGGTAATCTTTTACATTATGGATCATCTTTGATGCTCTTCTTTGAACCTGTTCTAGAGCTTCTGATTGTCTCTTCAGCATTGATACCATACAGTGTTGCTATATTCAAGAATAGGTCTAACTAGTGTCTTATATAAATGTAAAATGTGTCCTTTTCTATAAATGCAAATGTTTCTTTTTATTATTCCAATCATTCTGTTGGCCTTGTTAATAACACAATTCGCAATATGTTTGTCAAATACAAAACTTTCGTCAAAAAGTCACACCTAGGTCTTTCTCTTCCTCACATTAAGATACTTTTACTTCCTTGTCCCAAGTTTTTCATTATATATCCTTTTTGTGGGTTTGTTTTCCAATATGAAGTACTTTACATTTTTTCTGCATTAAAATATAGCGTTCCAAGTATCAGAACACTGTACACATGTTTCAATATCCTTTTGTATTCCTTATGCAATTTTGGAGAGTTAAAAAGTTTTGTGTCATCTGCAAAAATTTTTTACATGTACTCTTAATTCTACAGGGAGATTAATTTATAAACACCGTGAATAATATTGGTCCCAAAATACTGCCTTGTGGTATCCCACTAATAACATCAGCATTTATGAGAGAAGGAACTACCAATCCTTACCTTTCAGGAGTTCTTTTTATAAAAAGTCTCTAAACCCAACCAAGTACATTTTCTACTATTCCATAAGACTCTAGTTTTCTTTAAAAGTCTTTCATATGGTTCTGAATCAAAATGTTTTTCTAAAGTCTAAATACAATAAATCTATATTTTCCCTCCTTTATCTATCTCCCTTGTGAAGTCTTCCATCACTTCTAGAAGTTGAGTCACTGGGAGATCTTTTTGCACGAAATCCATGTTGGCACTTAGCATATATAATTCATTTTCTGTCATATGTTTAGCCTCTGTAATAAATGATTCTAAAATTTTGCATATAATGCATGTTATTAACTGTAGTGTTTTCCAATCGAAAGGTACTATCATTTTCTTCACCAGAGTTAGTAAAAAGTACATACATGGCCGCCCACTCCTCCTTAGTCTTTTGGGCGTCCTGCTGCATTGGCTTCCGGACTCCCTTGCCTTCTGCGGGTTCCGAGATGCGTTTCTTTTTTCTTGCTTCACCACTCTTTACCTTTTCCACTCTGTCCATTTTGCCCTTGACGCTGGCTCCGCGGTCGGCCTATCTTGCGATTTTCCTGGGCCTTCCCCTCGCCCCACTGCTTCCCCTCCTGCTTTCCCCCTGTTCCTTCTATTGACCTGGACTTTGAGACAACTCCTGCCTGATGCAGTCTTCCTTTCCCTGGTTTTTTACCCCCCCCTCGAGGCCGCGCCAGGGCCCGGTCACCTATACTTGATCTCGTGTTAGGCCTGCTGCAACCGTTTTTTCTGATATAACACTCTGCTGATTCTGGAGCACTGTGCCCACGCCCACCTTCCTCTTTATCTCTTCCTGCACTACCTCCCCAGCATTCCTGCAAGTTCTGTTTTGCCCTTGGACCGAGGACCTGTCCCATGCGCAGAGTCTTGTCCCACTATTGCGTGGCGTGCCTGCCTTCCAAGGCACTGTTGCTGAATGTTGCTTCAGCTCAGCATGACTAAGTTATTTGATGACAAGTATCATCCGGCCTCCACAACCTATGACACGCCCAGTGCCATCCCCAGTGGATAGGCCAAATCTTCCACGCATCGTACGCACACAATCCATTTATTACAAAAAGTCTATTAATTCTCACACAATCTGCGCATCCAAATTATGGGAAAAAGGGAAAATGAATGCAAACAAAGCATGAAGAACACCAACGAATTTTGGACAGAACGACAATAGCAGGGCCAGCAGAACACCAAACGACCCTACCTCTTTTTGGAAGTGAGGCGGCCCGTCAAACTAAAATCAAGAACGGGAATCAGGCCTTTATGTCAAAGGGCGGAAATGGCAAGAACCAAGGTAAGGACAAGCGGAAGACCAATAGGTGTGGTTGAGGTGGAGGATGCAAGGAAAGCGGTTTAACGTTCCAAGGTTGAAGAGGAGAAAAGTCGAGTGGGATAACTATGATGATTTACAAGGAAGCAAAGCAGGACATAAAGGCAAATATAACCTAATAAAGCCAGAACCAGCCTCAATCTTCACGAGTATTAAAAGAATTAAGCCAGAGGAAGGGGGCCGCGGTGTAGAGGAGGCAAGAAATGTTGACTAGGGAACTTCCAACTGAGGAAAAACGCAATAGCGGAAGTTTTAAAAAGGGTCGGGATCCAACCGGGCGGATATAGCAGAGACCGGGAAGGGGGAGGGGTAGGAAAAGAGGAGAAGCGTGAGGAGGGGGGGAAGAAAGACATGGAGGGACGAGGAGCGGTGGGACGGGCAGCAGGAGGCAAAAACGAGATATGTGGATCGGTATGAGGGAATGGAGATGGTAAAGGAGGAAAATTAGGTTGGGAGTTTCTCGTCTTTGAGCGCGACGTGGTGGGGAGTGGAGAGGAGAGTCAAACGTAAGTTATAATAATTGAGTAAATCTGCCGATGAATAGGAGATAACAGGATCTAGGTGTGAAAGTGGACAGGGAAAAAAGTCATAGTTTATGATGTATTAAGATAATCAGTTACTTTTACAGGTGAACAGGCATTCGGTTATGCTTTACGTGGCAGATTTCCAATTGCGTTATTGGTTTCATAGTGGATTTGATCCCGCGCGTTCTGTCATCCCAGGGCCGTTTGGTTTGTTTCATCTTCGGGGCTTGGGGTGGTCTGGGTTTCAGGGCCTGTTGCCTCGTTCCTGTTTGGGCTTCTGTCTGCTGTCCTGCCTTTTTTGTTCATTGGCCCGTTCCCCGTCGTTGCCCACCTTCACCCCCCTTGCTTGTGTTCGTGTTTCTGCCTAGCGCGGCTGTCCAGTTTCGGCTGGGGCTCGACTCACCTCTTTACGGGGTTTCGTTGTTTCCTGTTTTTTTTGTTGTTTTCAGCTGGGCATCCTTCTTGAAATCTCCACTTGCTTTCTCCTTTTTTTGTACTGTCCTATGTTGTCCCCATGGATTTTTCATTCTCGCTTTCTCATGTGGTTCAACAGTCTTTTTTTATTCGGGTCTATTTTTCTTCTCAACTCTTTTCTCTTCCGTCAGCCCAGTTGCTTTTAGTCCGTCCTCATACATTTTTCCTTCGTCCTGAGTCGATTGGTCTCCGTCCCTCCCACGGGGCGTTTTGTGTATCTGTCCGCGATTACGAGTTCCGGTTTTTGGTCCTTCCCTTTTTTGGTCTTTTGACTCAGCTCTCCCCGCTCGCTCTTGTTTTTTTGGTTCTATTCTCTTGTTTTATCTGGCATCGCTCTGCGTTGTTCCTGTGATGTGCGCTTGTTGTGCCGGTTTCTTTTACGGGTCCGGTTCCCCCTCTCTCACCCGCGACTTTTTATTTGTGCGTCACTGCTTTTCTGCCTTTTGTTTGGTCGCTCTCTGATCCCTATGTTCCATTCTGCGTGGTTTTTCTTTTAGTTCGTTATCAGTTTGTGCACGTTTTTTCCGATTGCGGGCTAGCCGTCTCTGCTCTGCCCGTCCTTTTTGCCATTTGCGTCAGCTTCTGCTCGTGGCCTTTTGGCGATTTTATCGTTTTCCGCTCAGGGGGTTGGTCCATTGAACCAGTCGTTTTTGCCACTGTTTTTGGCACGTCAGATTAGTTGGTTTGTGTACGGTTGGGTGGGTTTCTTACCCTCCCTCGGTGTGTGGCCAGTCATGGTTTTCTTCTGTGGGTCGGCGTCTTGGGCTGCGGTGAGTCTGACTGTGTGTTTTGGCTGTCGCTATCCGAGTCGTCGTTTGATCGGTGTTTCATCTGTTCGCGTGCCCTCGCTCGGCCTTGTTGTGATGCGGCTTGGTAGGATGTCCTGGGCAGCAGGAGGCCGGGCACGAACTTGTCTGCTTATTAGGCAAACGCACCCACAGGAGAACACATCTACGGTCCCCCTTGGGCCCGGGCCCAGTCAGCTCATGTGAGGCAGCGAAGACACTGCAGGCTGACTTTGCCGCGTTTGTTATTTGCCACTCTGGACTGGTTACTTTACCCCGGCCCCAAGAATGCTTGGACTAATCCCAGACCTTGATTTATAGCCGGACACCTTTTCTTATACTTGTAAGACCCGTTCGCCTCTTTTGCCTTAGCACCACTGGTCGGTTACATCCGCTGATGCCGAGCCCGATACAGGCGCTTGAGCATGGGCTACCCGGTCAGTGCTCCCCGCGCTCATAAGCGATCTCTAGGGCCCGATGCCTATATTTAACACTCCCCATATATCCTCCAACCCCGCCCGCCGCCTACCCGGGCGGTTTGATTCGAACCACCCCACCAAGCCAGCCCTTTCTAGTTGTATGCATGGCTGTTGCAACCCGCCTGCCCCACGTGCTTTTTTGTCGCCCCAGCTAAACACTCTCCGTTAGCAAAATGAGGCATAGCAGAACTAAAGATGACACTCTTCCTTCTACATCACTATTCCAGAATATTTGAGAAATTCCACCGTTTATCCCAGAGTACCCAATTAAGAACTAACACAACGTGAATATATATTAATGTATTTAAAGAACTCTAGATTAACAACGAAATGCAAATGGACATATTTCAATAAAATGAAAATGATGAATTGATTGGATAACCATAATATCGCCTGGGGGCACTGCGTCGCAATAGGACACGGAGAGGCTGGTACGCCGGTGGACACGCCTTCCGTGGGGTTTCCTTGTGTACGTCCAGTGGTCATAAACATAGTGGTCTCGGTCATGTAACAGTTACTTTCCTTGATGTTTAATGGAAATGCCTGTTGGCGTTTCAAGCATGGTGCACCTATGGGCGAACAGGGAGCGGCAGGCTTCCATGGGTGTTAATTGTGTCTCTTTTCAGGTGTTGTTGTGTATATCTGTGGCATGTACGCAGGCGATGGAACATCTTCTCCGGGGATGGTACTGGTTTGTTCTGTGTGCTCTGTGTTACCTTTATGCTAAGCGGTTGTCATCACAAGAAGCATTTCATGTAGAGTATTAGAGTGTTATATTCAAGATCAGGATAAGGATTAGACTGGGGCGTGTATCAAAAACAAAGACGAAGAGTAAAGACTCGAGCTCCATCGATACGCCTAGTTGGTTGCTGAGGTATTACGCCACCCTTCGTTGTATGTAGGTGTGATGGTGTGTAGGGGGGGTTGACCAACAGGTGTGTAGCCATGATGTGCATGTGGGTGTGTGTGACAATGGGGCGGGTGTGTGTGTCTGTTGGTACAGTCGTAAGCTACGCTCAGTCTAACTCATACAATCAAATTTCATTTTAGGTAATAATTAATGGTTATCTATGAGGTTCTTAAAACCATTAATACTAGTTGCACGTTTGAATGTTAATTCATTCAAAAAAATGGTTACTCTGTTAGTAATGTAAATTTTCTAAAATAAGTTTGGAAATATGTTAAAATTCACTTAGTTCCGGGTAGTAGTTTTGTGGGGAGTACAAAACGACAGAGAGAAGAGTTACCATGCTTGTCGTTATATTATTTATTGTCAACTATGTCTGCTCAGGATTTGAGAGTTATTCAGCCGGTGCGGAGCAGCAATTTGTGCATGAGATAAGGAAGATGAATGGAAGAAAAACTGAACAGTTCTAACCTGATTGCAAACTGGACTACCTGTGATATTTTAGTCGTAATTTCTTGGCTTAAAAAATGGCACACATAAGAATTGAAAATCAAGATCGTTGTCAAAAAAGGCGAACCCACTTAGAAAGAATGGCCAACACCCACACACACACACACACACCAACACAAACACACACACAACCACACGCACGACCAAGCACGCACGCACACACAACACACAACCAGGAATTCAACAATGGGTAAAAGTTCAGCACTAGAATACAGCACCGTGAAAAGAGAAGTTAGTTCACGCGAGGATGAAGGGAAATGAAGACAATTTAAAAAAAAAAAGAAAAAAAAAGGAAGTTATGGTTTACTGGAACGACTAGACAAAGTCTGTATCGGTTGTCTTTTTTTCCTGAACATGATCTTTTTGTGGTGTTGTTGATGGTTACATGGGCGGGGGGGCGGGGGGTGGGGGGTCCACAAGGTTGTTGGTTACTATGTGGCTGGAGTAAGTAGGGGGACATGGGGGTGGGTGGTGTGTAGGGCGGGGGGTGGGGGTCGAGCCGCGCGTGGGGGCGCTGGTTGGTAGATATGGGCTTCAGCCTACTGGTTGAGGTGATACTTGGAACAGGCAGCTGAGTGTCCAGGACGTCATCTGTTTGTCGCGGCCAGTACTTTTTTTTCCAACGCCGGGAGTCTGCCGAAACGAGTGCCATGATTTGCACCCCCACACCCCCCGAACACCCACCACAACTCTGAATCGATGTAAATCGCGGGTTCATGTCCCGTGGCGGAAACGGCAAATGCCCTAGGCGCATCTGCCGCTAGTCTTTTGGTGGCTTTCGGCTCCTGTTTGTTGACTTGGTGCACGCTTGACGTCTTGAGACAGTGTCACTCCCTCATCGAGCCCGATGTCCCTCCAGATGATTGCACTTTTGCTCCCTATTTTTCAGCCAACTTTTTCTCGAATTTCTTTCTTATTTTTTTTCCTAATTGTTTCTTTTTTGAGTATTTCATTTTTTCCCCCTCAGTCTTTGTGTGGCAGTGTGTTTTTTGGGCTCTTTTTTTTTGTTGTTTCCCAGTGTTTTTTTTGCATTTATTTTCATCAGTTATCCTTTCGTTTCTTTTGCGCAATCGTTCCTCTCTTTTTTTCATCGTTCCTCCTTTGGGTCATTAGAATTCACGTCCTATCTTTTGATGTTTCTCTTCCCTTTTTATATTAACTTTGTATTTTTTACCATCTTGTTTTGGTATAACGAGCACAACAGGTAATAACAGGTGCCGAGGACAACGATTTATTACTCAGAAGTAGGAGAGAGCTAACCCATTTCCTGTCACGCCTTGGAAGAGAAGTATGGCAGGAACCAAACCTGTTATAGTTGGCATATTTGCTGAAACCTGTCTGAAAAGGCTGATGGATGGACAAGTTCACTACATGATAGAAGCAGCATCACTTGATGCAAATTGCAACATAAATTTTACTGCTAGGGGATTTCAGTATTGATCTTTTTAAATCTCATGGACAGAGATGTTTTTTCTCATACCACTTATCTCAGAATATTTTCACATTTACCTATGTAACCTTAAGCAGCAGAACATTATATTGACATATTTATGTCAGTGACTCAGAAAACATTACTGAACAAAATGAACCTATAGATTGACACAATGACCATTTTCCAGTGTGTGTCACATGGGCAAAAAATAGATTTGAAACTCCTTAAACAGGTCACAATCACGTGACCAACATTTTGCAGTATTTCAGAAAAAATGGTTTTCTTGCCAATCTCTTTTAGCTTCCCATTTTCCCAAGTCTGCAGTTAGATCAATCTAGATGAAAGCACTAGAGTACTGGCTACAAACATTCCATACTGTTTAAGTTGGACATGCTATGCTCTATACAAATCATATAGAGTGAAACACATTCTGGGAGGAGCTGAGGAAATCCTAGAAAGCCCATTTTGAAGATCTTTTCAAGATAGGAGAGAAGTCAGATTAATTAGAAAAATAGTGACATAGGGTTAATTCACTCAAACAAGCTGCATAATGGAATATTTCCAGGATCTTGTTTCTTTCAAACAAAACTCAATATGGAAAGCTGTAAAACGAACTTAAGAATAAAACATCCAAATGTAGGATTATATCAAATAAGCAATATCACATGTCAAACTCAATTAACAATAACATTTCACAAGTGTGGCAGGATTATCTTAAAACAGAATATATTCAACTGAATTACCCTTGAAAAATCAACAGTGTTGTGCAATTCACTCAGAATAATTATTTCCAGCTGTTTTATTGTCTGTAGTGTAACTGTTGTTTATTGAAACATTTACATACGCTCACAACTTATGCATTGAAAAATATCAATTTGGAACACAGTTCAAAGTTACAAAAGTCACTTGCATGTATAAATGTGATTAGAATTCCAAACCAACCAATTACAGACCAAAAATACAGTTTTACAGTATTATCTAAAATCTTAGAAAAGCACTTAAATTTAAACACATTTACAAAACATCTTGAGTCATATAACCTACTGAATAATAGTCTGGTTTCAGGAAAAAAACAATTTGTGTAATACTGCACTGACAAACTTAATAGATCACACTTCACAGGTATATGAATTATGAAAATAGATTTTGTGGAGCATTGTTTGTTGATATTTGCAAAGGGTTTTGATGTCATGGACCACAAATTATTATGCTCACCAAAAAAAAAAAAAAAAAGAAAAAAAAAACTGTGTATGACTATGACATAACAGGAAATTTGCTCCAACTTATTTCATCATTCTTTTCAGTTTTTAGTAATGTGTCTGTCTTAATTCATCAATATCAAATACATTACTTGTTAGACGAGGAGTATCTAGAGCTGAGTCATCTGTTTTCTCCTATTTTCATAAATTTTCTGTCAGTGTTGAAGAATCTTGTGAACTTGATTGTGATAATACCATGATTCATACAAACAACTATAGCGTTACTTCTGTGTATGCATCTTTAGAAAAGTCTGTTGATAACTTAAGTGAATAGTGCAGTGTGAATCACTAAACTCCAGTAAGAGAAGACTAAAGTTACGTTAATAACAACCTGTCAAAACGGCAAAATGTAAATCAGTACCCTTCTGTTTTTATGAATATTTTAAGAATTGAAACAGTAAACAATGCTCATATTCTGGGCATAATAATTGACATTCTGTTATGGACTGCACACATCAAAAGATTATGCAAACTATCATCCAGGCAAATGTGTCAGTTATGTTGGATTAAGCACTTTTTTTAACTTTCTTGCCAGAAAGCTATTCCTGATTAAGTACATACTGTCTTCAGTCAATACTTTTTGACTCAGCCAGCACAAATTCAATGAAACCTTTAGTTTAATCAGTATATAAACATGCCCCTAAATAGTTAAAATAGTTCTGAAATCCTCGAGCCTTACATAATTGCATTATATTTATATTCAATTAGAGTTCTTCCATCTGGAGTAGCCTCACAAAACAGTTCAATCTAAATTTCATGTGAATTCTAAATTTTCTATAAAAACTCCAGGTTCCTTTTTCCAGAAATGACCTATTCAAAACAAGTTTGCTTTTCTGGTCCTCTTCTCTCAAACTTACTTCCGCCTGAGCTTAATGTTACCTAGGCATAGGATCTTAAGAAAGAAAATTGTTTATATTTGTTTACATTATACATTTTAGTTTTTACTCACTCTCACTAGTTGTGTAGATATACATAATATAATGTAACTACCTATGCCCATCCACATGCACGTTAATTGTTATTATTATTCTACCATCACCAACAAACAGTTCTCTGCTTTACCAAAGTGATTGTTGCTGTTTGCAAAATCTTTTTCAAAATAATGTAAGCTGCTGTTAATGATTGGATGTGCTCTGTCAGCGTATGCAGACGTCAGTGTGTGAAAGATTTATTCATGCTGTGTGAGCCAGTGTACTGCTAATGCTAATATATACATGTACTTATGGAGAGGAAGTGGGGGTTGGAGGGGGGGAGGGGAGATGGGAGATAGATAATGGTGTTATTTTTTTTTTGTATCTCTGATTCTGTCTCCTCCGTTTCTTGTCTGCCTGTTTCTTTTTCATTTCTTTCTTTCTTGCTCCCCCCTCCCCCCCGATAAGTTTGACTTTAACACATGTCTGAATATCTCTCTCTATTTCTATCTCTCTGAGTCTCTCTCTCACTCTCTGTCTGTCTCTTTGTCCTCGACACCAAAATTATCTCCTATTCGTATTCTTCATTGCCTTGAAACTGATCTTGCTTTATGAACAAGAATATACTGGTGTACTTGAATATGACTGCCTCATGAATCACTGTTCATTCTTCCTTAGGCTGTGCTGATGATACTATTTGGTAACTGATATCGTGATGGCTCTATTATATCCTCTTTTAGCATAGGAAAAATTAATATACTCTGTGTGTGCGTGTGTGTGTTGTGTGTGTGGTGTGTGTGTGTGTGTGTGTGTGGTGTGTGTTTTTATGGTGGTGGTCCAGTCGTAGGCTAGCTCAGTCTAATCATCCATCAAATTCATATTTCATGTGTGTGTGTGTGTGTGTGTGTGTGTGTGTGTGTGTGTGTGTGTGTGTGTGTGTGTGTGTGGTGTGTGTGTGTGTGTGTGTGCAACAGTATGACAGCACATTGCTTCACAAAGCTGTTTCCATGTCCAGTACAGACCTGGTCAAAAATGTTTTGGAAGAGTTCTTGAAATTATATAAGGAATAAAGAATAAGGCATTATGGTTGCTTACATGTCAAAAGTTGTGTGTGTGTGTGTGTGTGTGTGTGGTGTGTGTGTGTGTGTGTAACAGTATGACAGCACACTTCTTCATGAAGCTGTATCCATGTCTAGTGCAGACCTGGTCAAAATGCTGATCTGTGCAGGAGCTGATGTCAACAGCACTAATCAGGTATGTTATGACGTTGCTGTGCATGGAAAAAACCATCAGTAGACTGGTCATTGTCAAATGAGATGATGGTTTTATTGCCATTTTTGTCTTCTCTTGTACTTCATTCATTTTGATAACTAAAGAACATATCATCTAGCTTGTTTGTGTAGAAAATTCTTGAGATCAGTATTCTTTAGAAATTGTCCTTGTTTGCACACAAAGAAAATTGCATTAGTTTGCTACCATGCATTCCAAATGAGTGTCATTTCTGAGCAGCCAGGAGGCGTAGCTTAGCTGTTTCAAGCATGACAAACCTTTGGTTTCACATGAAAATCAGTGGTATCAACTTTCAAAGTGAACTTCAACAAGTTAAAAGTCCAGCAACGATCAAATTTCACAAGGCAAAAGTCATGTTGGTGTTCATGATGGCATCCTTAAAAGTCTGTAAAACCTATGTGTTGGTTGCTTCTCAGAGATTCACTATCTGTGTATAGTGCACATAATGGACTTGTATCTTATTTGTCTTCTCAATAAAGAGAGCTTTTCCTTTCTTTTGTTTTAGGATGGTCGTTCAGCTCTGCACCTGGCGTGTCGTGGGGGCCACTTGAACATTGTCAAAATCCTGATAGTTGCAGGAACAAATGTCAACAAACGCACTGTGGTAAAATTTGTATATTTTACTTCAACTGGATCAGCATAGAACATTGGTGAAATCCTGTGTTTTATGACTGGAAATTACTTTGCAAAAAGGGGACAAAAAGAAAATAGTGGTGTTTTTTTTTTTTTTTTTTTTTCCGATGAATGACAGAAAATGATAGGATTGTATGGTAGGATGGAAAGAAAAAAAAATTATAAGCATGTAAAATAGCAGACCACTTTCATTGTAATGCTTGTACAACAGTCAGCTGGGCCAGCTAAGCCTGCACCTTGGCAGGTGTCGTATACCTGTAGACTGCAATTGTGTTCTGTGGTGATTGTGACTCCAGTGTATTACAAAATAGTGCCTAGATCTCAGTTAGTAAAGATTAGATTGTGATTGTCCATGGTAGCACCAGTAAAGGAAAAGAAGTAAACTTGTGCTCTTTTCTGTTATGTATGGTATGATTCTGATACTGTGTTTAAATGATTATTTCAATTCTTGCTGTGCTTTGAATTATGCAACACCACCTTTTATAACAGGGCTCACAGTCCGTTTGCAAGCATTGGGGTGTGACTGGGTCTGGTGGTTTCGATTACCCAAAGTACTCAGTTTTGTGTTTTCAACCAGCACTAAACCTTTTCTGTTGATGCAAAAAAAAAAAAAAAGAAAAAGAAGAAAAAGAAAAACAAGAATTAAAAAAAAGAAAAGAAAAAAAGAAACGAAAATTGTGGGGAACCAAGTTGCACATCATCCGACGAAAATTGTGGGGAACCAGTTGCACATCATCCGATCTTCCATATGAAACATCAGACTGCAAGACGGGGAGTAATTTTCTTAAGAACTCCAGTGGGTCACTGTGTTGTTTCAGGTAAAAATGGTTGTCTTTTGCCACAACTACCCTCAAGTTTTGTGATAACAGAGCTATGGAACAGAATAGTGATGTCCTATCCTTCCTCTGGAAACAGTGTGAAAAAAAACAGGGGGAAAACAAAGTGTAGTGGAAATGTGTAGAAAATAAAACTAAGAGTTGACCAAGGAAAAGAACCAGAGGTAAAAGCGAGCACTGAGGACATGGAGTCTCAGCTATCATGAATGTCAGCTGTCAGGGAAAGTGAATATAACAAAGAAATGAAAGAAAAAGTGTTAGCCTATGTTGCCATGTTACTTTACCCATAACTTTGCGAGTGGGGTGATGGTCATGTCTTGTATAGTGGTGTATTTCACTTGGCAAGCATTGGATTGTGACTGTTTCATGTGAGGACTGTCACACCAGTACATTATGTAATCGCATATATGTCTCTTTGTCACTTGTGGTGATGGTGAGACCAGCAGTATTAGAGTGAGCAGGAATTTGCATTTACTGGTAGTTGCCAGCATGCCCCGCTTTAAAAACTCTGACAAAAATATGGGCTGTTTATACTGTGCACCAGATTGAATTTGTTTGATGGATGTGAGTGGTGGGAAAGTGGATTTCAACATTGTGTTTGCACACATTTTTTACCAATTCCTGTGATAGGCAGTTAGGTGTGTTTGACCGATTTACTGTTGCCAAGTTTGCATACCTGTTAAAGAAAAGCATTCATTTTGGAACTGGGAGTGTTTTTGACAATATGGCCATTCCCAGACCACAGTAAATACATTTTCTTTAAAACTTTTACTCACACACACACACACACTCATGCAAGCAGTCAAACACACACACACACGCATGCACACACACACACACATACACGATCCATGGTAGAAATGAATATTTAATTTTTGATTTACATGTTTTTTTTTTTCAGGATGGCAAAACCTGTCTGCATGTGGCGGTGTGGAGATGTCATGAAGATGTAGTGAAGGAGCTGGTCAATGCAGGAGCAGACGTCAACATACCAGACTCGGTCAGTCATACACAAATCAAACGTGTGTAGTTTGCAGGATTGTTTTTGTCTTTGTCTTTTTTTCTTTTTTCATCAGTTTTGTTATTTTTTTCTTAAATTCTTGGATTTACTAAAGCATTTCTGGGTTTGAAGTTCAGACATATTTTAATTTTGGTTTAGTTTGTTAGTTTTTTAGTTGGATGAGATTGGCTGGCAGGAGTGCTGTCTTTGATTACATCAACAGTGATTATACTTTGTTTAGAATTGGCCAGTTACAGTTCGACAGTTGACAGGACAGTGAAGGGTATGTTTCTGAAAATAAGTGTTAGCAGAAAATTGACACATCTCTGTAGCTTAAGATTGAAAAATCAGTAAAAAGTTCCAGCTGCTATTTTTTTTTTTTTTTTTTAGAAATCTTGCCTTTTGGCCAACTTTCGAGAAAGGCCCAAGGACAGTGAAGAAAGACCAACTGACCACAGGGAAAGTTCTGTTGGTAGCAGGAAAGACTGCAGCCCAGGATCCTCTTTACAGGACATGCAAAACCTTGTTGCGACAGCTCAGCTGTGTCTGGAGTTGTATGTTTTCACCCATCTACAAAACGGCAACTTGTGGGCCTGCAGGGACTGCATGCAACAGTTTGCTTGATGGCAGCATGTTTTGCTGGTGGATTCCACAGTGGTACAGGCTGATACACCCATGGAGGTGCTTCCATGGAGGTTCTGTTGTGTTGAGGTCTTCCAAGCGTAGTGCAGGATTGCTCCCTGCTGCTTGGTTCAGATGAGGACATTGTCTTGACATCTCCAAGGGTAGTGAAGGATGGCTCCCTGCTGCTTGGTTCAGATGAAGACATTGTCTTGAGGCCTTCCGAGAGTAAAGCAGGATTGCTCCCTGCTGCTTGGTTCAGCAGATGAGGACATTGTCTCTGTGGGTCTCACTGGCACTGTCAGGTGTATGTTTTTTTTTAATCGAGCCACAAGAACATTGTCCATGTCCTCATTGTACTAGAAGGTTGCTGCTTTCTCCTGTTCTCATTGTGCCACAAGGGTTTTGCATGCATACACCATTGTGCCAAAAGTCTTTTGCATGATTTCATCTTTTGCACCAAAAGAATGTGGTAGTGTTTTGGTCCTTGCCTGCCACAAGGATGTTGCTTGTTTCCTTGTTGTGCCAAAAATCTGTTGCATGCTTTCAATCGTAGCACCAGAAGGTGTTGGGAATCTTTGATCATTATGCCTCAAGGCTGATTTGTGGCTTTCATCATGTGTTGCATGGTTTCTTTACCCACTGGGCTGTGTCTGTGTAGGAAGGGCTGCACACCACTGTACTGGGCAGCACGCTCCAACAATTTGCCCATCCTGAAAGTGCTGGTCAAGGCAGGGGGCAAGGTCAACTACAGAGTGAAGGTAACACTGTGACATCCTTTGAAAACAGTCAGTGGTGAGATGATATGTCATCTTTCTGTACCTGTTCAGACGCTTTCACATATTCAGTGTGTGTGTGAACCACCCCCCCCCCCCCCCCCCCTCTGTTTCTGAATGGCATATGCCCTCAAGCATACATGATTTGAAAGTGTCAAGTCATGTCAAGAGTTTTTCAGCCAGTTCAAATTATGACTGCATGAAAGATTATACTTTGAATTTAGATAAAAGGAAGAAAAAAAAAGAATCATATGGCGACTATTTTTTGATGATTGCAAGTATTTCTTAGTGTAATACAAGAAATGTAAAAGGCATGTCTAACACATGTGGGTTAATGGATTTCTGCTTTGAATGTCAGCAGGTAGTCTGTGACATTATTCTCTTTTTTCTGATTTTGCATTTTGATGCAAAAGTTGAAAATGTGAATTTAGTTGCATGTAATTGTGTTTTCTTAATTGTCTCTAAAAAAAAAAATGTCATGCAATTGTGAATAATTGGCAAGATGAATAACGACACATTCTGTTATAGTATATGCTTTCGTTGGGATTTCTCCGAGAAAATTCAGTCCTTTCAGATGTGCAAGCATTTATAGTGGAAGTTACCCAGATAGTCCTTTTTTTCCTGAATGATTATAGTCTTGGAAGTGTCTTTGCCTGAGATACAGAATGGCTATGATTTGTCAGTCGAAGCATAAGACCTGGGGTAGGAGGTTATTTTCATGATCTTTTGTGGTGTTATTTCAGAGCAAATGGACACCTCTTCTCATGGCATTGCATCTGGGTCACATGGATGTGGTACGTTACCTCCTGTTACAAGGATCTGAGACCAACGTACAGTGCAGGCAAGTCATTCAGCATTTATTCAGGAGGGTTTTGTGGTTGTTTTGTTTTTATTTCATTGACATTTTTAGTTCGTTTGTTTTGGTGGATTAACCATCAAGTTCAGGCATGATGATTGTAATAAAAACTGTAAGTTAGGTGAACCTTGCATTTGGAATAAACGTAGGTAAAAGAGCCGGTTGGAGAAAAAAAAGAAGAGATGAAACAACATAATCAGTAAAATTGTAGGTAAACAGCTGTTTATATGTTGAGTAGCAGTCTTCAGTAAAAATGTGTGTAAACAGCTATTTATATAATTTTGAGTCCAAATATTCTTTTTTGTTGTCGATGTTGTTTAACACGGAGTGAGACTGTTAGCACCATTTTGTCTCAAAAGTTATATACCATTCAGTGACAGTTGTCAAGATAAAATTTGCATTCAGTTATAAGATTATGTGGTCCAACAGTTGAGTCTTTGCTCTCAATATGGTGAAATGGGTTTCATTTCAGAACCAAAACAGTGGTTTCTCTCTTTTGATGGGGAATGAGCATCTCACCCACAAGGGTGCGCGAGAGCAAACACTGAACATTGCTGGTCCAGGCGGGCTACAAACCTCCACCAAGGACACCATGGATTTCATCAAACACATGTCCATCTTCATCTTCCTCCTCTGCTTCACATGGGTCCAAGACGAAACAATCCAAAAAAAAAGGCTTGTAGATTCCCTTCTCAGCTTATGGCAAACTTTCTGGACAGGAAGGAAAGAAGTAATACCCAAACTGACCTGCCTGTGTCGCACACGGGTGCGAAAAAAGGCTCAGCTACTGCAACAAAAGGCCGAAGTATTGCAGGTATTGTGTCCAGACTGCCACTTCTGCCGACAATAATGGTAGACTTCCCCATTGCTTTTAAAGGTGACCCATTGTTTACTGCAAGGGACACAAGAGGGGAGCAAGCGAACTGAAGTTGATCCATGATTTCACTGTTGGTAACTGGGAAAGCCAGAAAGGGCACAAGTGGTGGAACTGTTTACAATTGGCAGCATTTTTTGCCTGGTCAAGCAAAATAGATGCGCCGTTTGAGCAGGATGTTTCTTTGGGGTTTCCTGCATGCCACCCACCCAGACTTACCAAGTCTATGGTTTCCGGTAATACAACCACAAGGACTGTTGGCGACTAATGTGAGGCAGGCTGGCTGCTGGAGAGGACCTTTGCTCTGAAGCAGATATTTGGTGGGTGTTTGCAACTGTTCTGATGCAGCAGTGAGAGATGCATGTTATGTCCTGTGTTCTGTGTGTGTGTGTGTGTGTGGGGGGTGGGGGGTGGTGGTGGGTGCAGTGATGTGCATTCTGTAATCAATTTAAGACACAGAGCCACCTGCAGATGAAGCACTCAACCATACATACATATTTTTCTTCTTGTACCAAGATAATCATGCTTCAGACAAGCTGAGCCCACATTTATTTAATCAAAACTGCAGATGGCATATGTGCATAGCAAAATGTCCTGTGAGAGTGGTAGAATGAATAGTTTTGAGTGATGAAGAATTTACGTGTATTGAGGGTTTATATAAACGAGATAAAATGAATTGATAAAAGAGCATGCAGTAGAGACATAGGTGTGGTTTGTTGCAGGATGGTTGTATGTGTGTGTAGGATGGTTGTGTGCACATCAAGTGTGTATGTGTGTGAGACAAAGAGAGAGAAGGGAGAGTGTGTGTGCACACACGCAAGGGTATTTGATTTTCATGGTTATACTAACTTTTTGTCTGCTTGTTACACATTTTTTTTCATGTAAAGAGAATGGAGTTCAGCACTACTGTTTAAGGAGTGCATTACAGAAATGTTCATTATCATAATCATAAGCAATGTTCAATGTTAGAAGAGGGATATGAATAAGGGGGAAACAGTATATGTACAATATCAGTTTGGTCTCCTGTGGACAGCTTTGCGAGTCAATTCAAGGCATCTCCACCACTTCAAAAACTCCTTCATTTTTCAATAAATTTGTTGTTTTAACTATCTGATATCCATATTTCCTTGGAATAAGTGGCAAAAAGGGAGGTCACCAGTTCCGCTTGTGGAAACTTTTCTGCACGCAAGTCTAGAAAACCAGATTTTGTTGCGGGCAGTTTTTGTGAGAGAAGCACTAGCAACGTTAGTGATCAGCCAAATTACATATATACATGCACACACACCACATTGATAGAATGTACCTGAAGGGGTAAAATATTGTCACTTTGCAATTTATTTACATAGGTATTGTCCTAAAATTGTAATCGCCTGTTTGTTTTTCTGTTAGGTGCAGAAAAGAAATTGATAAACATGTTTTGTGTCAGAACATTTTTATTGTTTCTTTTTGTTTTGTTATGAAAAGAAAGCAAGCTGTTTGAAATAACCATTTCTTGTTTTGTTACAGACAGATAACAGTCATGTGAAAAGAATAAATTTCTTGCCAGGAACAAAAACAGGAAAAAAAAAAGGGAAAAACAAAAGCGAAAGGAAACATGCCAACTAAAAATCAAAACAAAGGAAACATGCCACAAAAACCACTGCTCTGACAAGCTTATACACACATATACACACATATGTGTGTGTGTTTTCTTTTCTTACAGTTTTTTTTTTAAAACAACAAAATCGTTCACGATGACTAATAGTACAATGAGGAGAAAAAAAAAAGTCATGCTACTTTTGGCATCACTGAACACAAAAGCCATAGCAAGGTGAAAACCGGTGTTGGGTATACAGTGTTTTTCAAAAGAAAGCATACAAACATATATGAGAAAGTTCCTTTCAAA
The DNA here is from genome assembly GCA_016801955.1 of Conus betulinus. NCBI lineage: Eukaryota > Metazoa > Mollusca > Gastropoda > Neogastropoda > Conidae > Conus > Conus betulinus. The sequence goes on from JADBJO010015235.1 coordinate 43,118, forward strand.
AAATAAATCAAACGATAGAAAAAAGTAGAATAATAAGTAAATGATCTTCTGCTTGGTAAAGGAATCCCCAAATAAATGTTCTTTTCTTTTTTTTTTTTTTTTGTTTTTTTGTTTTTTTTTTTTTTTTTTTGTTTTGTACCAACTCTCTATGATATTACTGGCACATTTTTGTTGTTGTTGTTGTAAATTCACACTTGGATGTCACGTGCACATTAATCAGTTAGGTACTCAAGTCTTGATTCATTTGTTTTAGGAGAGTTTACTTTTATATTTAAATCTGTATTTCCTTAATGGCAGCATCTTTTTGTTGTCATTGTTTTGGTTTCTTTTTGTCTGGTTTTAAATGACCTTCTGTATTCTTGATCAGGTTGCTGCAATTACAAAGTGTAGCACAAACACCTACATATTCTTCAACAAAACCAACTATAGATCTTTTAATATGAACAATTAAAAAATTTTTAGTGTTTTTAACAAAACCATCATTCAGCAGTATGCATATTACACACCCACACCCACACACAGAGGCACACACACGCATGCATGTACAGTGGTATGCACACATGCATGCATGCACGCTTGCACGCACACACACACACTCAGAGTGCACCTGATTTTATTTTTTCTTTCTTTCTTAAGACCAAAAAGGCTGGATAAGCTGCACAATAAATAAAAGAGTGATAAAAACATAAGTATTATTCCATGCAGCACCCACCCACTTTCACACAATCAGTGTACAGGAAAAAAACAACAACAGCAAAAACCCCAGACATCCTCACTTGACACAAAAAAGCCACATATCCTCAAGTTCAGTCTCAATGAACAAAAAAGCCACATATCCTCAAGTTCAGTCTCAATGAACACAAAAGCCACACATCCTCAAGTTTCATTTTACATTTTATGGGAATACACTTCAACGCGCGCAGGATATATATATATCTATCTATCTATCTATCTATATTTCTCTCTCTACATATATATATATATATTTATATTCATTCACCCTCACAAGCACATACTGTCAGTTACTGAGTAGGCAGAATAATCTACCACTGCAGATGTGAATGCTTGCTCATCCCTATTTTTTCAAATCTCAGACTTAAAGAGCAAGCTTGGATTATAATTGTGTGTGTGTGTGTGTGTTGTGTGTGTGTGTGTGTGTGTGTGGTGTGTGTTATGGCCTCTGACAGCACATGAGTGTTTGTGGTGTGTTATGTATTTTAAATCTCCCCAATTACAAATAAAGACTTCACAAAATAAGTTTCTTGATCACATTGGGTTTAAAAGACACACCACTTATTTGCCAGAATCTCAGACTAACGGAAAAAGGAAGAAAAAGTCAATGTACCATCTTGATATAGCTAAATTAAATAATAAAATACAATGAAGTGTGAAATGAAAATTAAACACTAAGTATATAA
>JADBJO010015236.1:5000-40000 GCA_016801955.1 Conus betulinus
CCAGCATTATATGAGGAACTCACAAATAGGATTAAAACGTACAAATAGCAACGTTATTGTGGTGGAGGATTTTAATATGGTACTAGAACAGGAAATTGATTGTTCCTATAAACATATAAATAACCCAAAAGCTAAAAAAAGCAGTTGAGGATATGATACATGATTGGTCATTAGCAGATATATGGAGAGAAAACAACCCGGATTGTAGGAGATACACGTGGCGTAGACCTACTCCCTTGCAACAAAGTAGGCTAGACTTCTTCCTTTTGTCAGAATATTTAATCTTGTATTTTGAAGATGCTGACATTTTATCAGTCTATAGATCTGACCATTCACTAATTACACTAAAGCTTCAATTCGGGAAGGAGATTAAAACACAAAACTCTTTGGAAATTTAATACATCTCTTCCAAAAGATAACGGATATGCAGACGGAATAAATAATCTAATAGAAGAAATAACAGAGGAATACACAGATAAAGATGAGGGGAATGACATTAATGCTAACAATAGCCAAGATGAAAACCTGTCGAACAGCTCAGACCCTAAACTAACAGTGTCTGATCGGGTCTTTCCTGACTTCTTAGTAATGATGATAAGAGAAAAATCCATCCAGTATGCCACAATTAAAAAAAGAGAATCACAGTGTAAAGAAACAGCCTTATGCAAACTATTAAGATATTGGGGGTAAAAAAACTTAAATCAGAAGGGGATTCGAAGAGAATTGAAGAGAGTAATAGAGAATTAATATTACTAAGAGAAAAAGTTATGAATGGTGTACCACTAAGATCAAAGCAACATGGGTTGCAGATGGGAAAAAGGTTAGTAAATAATTCTGCAGTTTAGAAAAGCGTAACTTCATTAGCAAACAAATTGTAAAACTACTGGATGGACAAGGTAATATACTGGACAAACCAGAAGACATAAAAGTTACAGCAGAACATTTCTATGAGGATCTATACTGAAAAAGATCAACTGTTAAATGCAATATTGAAGATTTGGTGAATAAAATACTGAAACTGACAGTCCTGAAATAGCCTCTGCTGTTGACGGGACTGTAATTTTAATCTTAATCTTAAGATACTGAAACCAACAGAAAAACAGACTAATCATTACAAGGAGAAATAAGGGATTGCACTGGAAAATATGAAGAACGGAAAAAGCCCTGGTTCGGTTGGGTTTGGAGCTGAGTTTTTCAAATGTTTTGGAAACAAATCGGCGTGTGTTCATGACCCAAGCTCTAAATGAAAGTTTCAGAGAAGGCGAACTATCAAACACCCAGAAAGAAGGTATTACAATATGCATACCAAAGAAGGAAAACCAAAAGAATATGTAAAACGCTGGAGACCTATTTCACTTTTAAACCTTATATACAAAATTGGCTCCACTTGTATTCCTAACAGAATTAAAAGGTCCTTCCATCACTGATCAGTGAAGACCAGACAGGATTTGTCCAAAATAGATACATAGGTAGTAACAGTAGGGTATTTATGACACAATACACCATTTCAACATAAAAAAATATCCCAGGGATGCTAATTAATTTAGACTTCGAAAAGGAGTTCGACTCGCTAGAGTGGGATTTTATGCAAAAGTGCTAGAGGTTGTAGGTTTAGGTAAAGATATATGTACATGGATAGAAGCATTCTACAAAAACATTAAGTCTACTGTTATCGTAAATGGCCAAACATCGTCATGATTCTCAATAGAAAGGGGTTGTAGGCAAGGAGATCTAGTCTCCCCATATATCTTCGTATTATGTGCAGAAAATTTTATCCGTAATGATCAAAGAAGAAAACAGTATTGAAGGTATACAAATCGGGAGAGAAAGAACACAAGATATCACAATTTGCCGACAACACTCAACTGATGAACACAGGGAATAAAAAACCATTTGAAAAATCTATCGAGATTCTCGATAGGTTTGGGAAAACATCAGGTTTATTCTTAAAAACAAAGAGAAAACACAAGTAGTTTGGCTTGGAAGACAAAAGCGTAGTGAAATAAGATACATGGAACATTAAAAGATGATCTGGAATCCAAACGAATTCAAAATATTAGGAATTTGGTTTACTCAGGACTTAACACACGTGGAAAGAAGAAGCTACAAAGATAGAATGATAGAAGTGAAGGCACTATTTAAGACTTGGCTAAGAGAATCAGTACCCTTTTAGAAAGAATAGCCGTCTTAAGATAATTAATTCTGTCAAAAGTAATTTACCCACGGTTGATGCTTCCAAATCCACCTGACACATTTGTTAAAGAATTACAAGACTTATGTTACTGGTTTGTATGGAATAAAAAAAAACAAGAAAGAATTAGTGAAAAAAAAAAAAACAGTTATTAAGGATGTACAGGATGGTGGGTTAAATTTACCTGACATAAATGCTCTCATCACTGCATTAAAATCAACATGGATAAAAGACTGAGACAAACAACACACAGATGGAGAGACATGTTGATTTTTTCATACCCAGTTATTGAGAACATTGAGAAGTACTCTTCAAATCATCTGTGCGTCACCACTCAAGACAATATTTCTGGAAACATGTATCCATGTCGTATAACCAGTTCTATTACAAACGAAAACCAGAAAATGCTAGAAAACTATTTGCAGAACCACTTCTTTACAATGGACATATCAGAATAGGAATAAACTACTAAAAACACAAAAACTGGAACAACAGAAATGTATTTAGAGTATCTGATTTGTTCAAAGCAAATGGAGATTCACTATCCCATGAGAAATTCAGAACAAAGTATAACATTGAAATATATTTCTTATCTATGGTGGATGTATATTATCTATTAAACGATACATCAGAGAACAAGGGTTTGAGAATGAGATAAAGATAACATTGAAGCTGGAGTCAACACAGCACTAAAGAAAATATATCTGTAGAGAAAGGTTCAAAAACTTATTACAGAGTTATAGTAAAAGATAACTGGGAACCAAAATGTTGTGCAAAATGGACGGAGAAGCTGAATAGACAGATACCATGGAAGAAATGCTTTAGAAAAAAATCATCAAATCAAGGATATTAAACTAAAATGGATGCAGTTGAGAACAGTGCATCGAATAATTGCACCTAATGTAACTCTGAAAGAAATGGGAATAGGAGAAAGTTATAAATAAAGGAAAGTGTTTAATAGCGAATAATCTGTCTCTGACTCAAAACACAATAATATTTGGAGCAGATGAAAATTCCACAACTGATACAACATTCCATCTTATAATACTGATAACCCAACACTACATTTTTAGCTGTAAAATAAACAAATGTAAGCCTTCAATAACAGTATTTCTAAAAATACTAAAGAGAAGATATAATCTTGAAAAATACATAGCAACTGTACAATTGAATTTGCTAAAATTTAAAACTAACTGGATCAATTATGAAATATTATTTGAAAATTGATAATCAAAATCATAAGATACCTGGATTTAATACGTGAATGAGAGGATATGTTCGGGATGTGTGGGTAATTTCATATGGTATTCAAATATCATTGAGCGTGAGTGTAGCCTGCGGCCCGCTGCTTGTCTGGCATGGCGATACCGGGGCTGGGACCCGTAGGCGGATCGGCAACTTAGCTGGTAGGTTGGCTTGTTGGTTGGTCGCGGGGCGGGGGCTGTGGTGTAGCGATGTCATATCGGTAGCGGGCTGAAGAGCATGTAATTAACTTTCTTTTGATTGCTAAAGAAATATGAAGATACAGATGGACGGGATTTCGGTGCTGGTGTACACTCTGCTGGAAATGCTTAAGTCTGTATAAATCTGTATTTTGGAGGATTATTGCAGTGAACATAATTATGTTATGCATTATACACAAAAGCTATCGCATGGTACCACACGGAGAAAACATTACTTTATCATTATAAATTGTATAATTTATGTATGTTCAGTATTATTATTTCAGAAGAGGAGAGAAAGTGGGGGGTGTGGGTGGGTGGGGGAGGGAAGGGGGTGTGAGTGGAGTGAGCGGGTGTGTGTTTTGGTTGCCTTTATGTGCTTGTAGTTTGTAAGAACTCAGAGGATTGTGCTCAATGATTTTTGTTTTTTTTTGTGTGTGTGTGTGTGTATATCCAACAAAAAGAAAACAACCTTTCCTCGGCATACATTGTACTCTCAGTCAATTCCATTCAAACCGAAAAAAAAAGAAAAAAAGATAACTCATTTCTAATATGTTTCACGGATTATTTACTAGAATATTGTCAAGCATGTACAAATATGATTAATAACAAAAAATATGTGGTGATGTGGATCGGGAAATGCACAACAAAAAGAAAGATCATGTTGATGAAAGAATGTAGAAGAGAGAAAGAAAGAACTGTGGAATGGAAGAGAGAATGAGGAAAGAAAAAATGTATTAAAATAAACTTCTCTACTATCGCAGAGAGCCCAAGGAAGAAACAGAGGTGGATACAAGGGTAAGTTATCATCTCTTAACACACACACACACACACACACACACACACACACACACACACACACACACACACACACACACACACACACACACACACACACACACACACACACACACACACACACACACACACACACACACACACACACATGTACTCACTCACTGCCATAAATATACATGTTTGACTAAAACAGGACTTGAAAACTGACCATCTGGGTGCATATCATATCACATATTTGACGTAACAAATTCCTCTTGGCAGTTTTTATCTCAGTTCGAGAATTCAGACCAATAAAAAAGTTGTTCCTATGTTACAAATCCAACACTGTTCATGACAGAGTAATTTGTCTTCCACTTGTACCGATTCAACTGGGACCATTTTTAAGAAAGACAGCTCTGGGTCATCAGGACGGACTTTTTTACCACATGGTCAGCAGCACCACGTTTGTTTACATTTTTATTTATTTGATATCTGATTTGTGATTTCCGCAGCGGGCTTTAATGTTTGTTGTGGAGCCTACGTACCACATGTTGTGAAGTTCACACATTCAAACATAGACAACGTTCGGGGTGTCGCATGTCTAGTGTTGTCTAATTTTACATTTCCTGCCATCCCATGGAGACACTGGCAATCTGTTTCCATTGAATGGCGACACGTGTCACATTTTTTGTTACACAGATAAAAACCTGGTTTATTAGCTGGCCCATAGAAAACATGACGTTACGGAAGTGGTTTGTTAGCTGGCCCATAGACAACATGACGTTTAGGAAGTGTGGGCTTACAAATTTAGACTAGATTTTGTCTTTTTCTATCAGCGGATATTATACATCTAGGGTGAAGATTTCCTTATTCACATCATTGGCATATAAAAGATGTTGGCGTATCTTAATAATGGCAGATTTTGAAGGGACTCGTGGATCAAACGTAGTGACGCATGCACTTTTTTATCTTTTGTTTTCTTCTCTCCTAGGCTGTTGAAGCAATTTCCTTCTGTTCGTGGAGGCCCCTTCTAGTAATCTAGCTTTAGCTTTCTTTATATGGCCATCCACAGAGGGTAAGATAGTGTGAACATCCCTCTATTCTTTTCTGCAGTTCATGATCATCACTGCAGATCTTGCGCAGTCTTGTACCAGTTCCTAGGATAAAATCTTTTACACTGCCGGGGAGTGGCAACTGTTTGATGGTAGGTAGGAGAGGTTATGCTTACTAAACACATCTGTAGTAATGTTACCATCTTTCAGCTAGAGCGATACATCTAAGTAGTTTGCAGATTGTCCAAGGCCTACCGTCCATTTTATCGGGTGGTGGGGGTGTGGGGGGGGGTGGTGGTGGTGGTAAAGAGACTGCAAACAGTTTCTAAAAGGTCATACGTTCTTGTCATCTAAGTGGATAGTAAATCCACCATCCTTAAATCTGGACCAGTTAAGGAACCTGTAACGTTCCCTAAGATTTTCTGGCAACTGTGTTGATAAAAGGGGCACTAGACATTCTACAACTAGTTTATTGTTCAGCTCTGACATACAAAAAAAATCCACATAATCACGTGCATGATTGGGCCCCATTGCTGTACCCCTGTTCGGGCGTGCGTACGTCGTCGTTTCTTCTCCGTCTGAGTATCGGCAAACATTGTTGTCTAGGGCAATTGTAAGTGCCTCTGTAACACAGCTCACACTAGTACTGCGCGTGGTGCAGGAAACGTCTTCGGCATTATTTTTTTTTTCACTGCAGACACTCCCATGTTGTTTACAATAGGGTACAAGGCAATAACATCACAGGTAGCAAGACATGTGCGCTCAGGTAGAGGAGAAGAGTCTCATTCATTAAGTTTTTTTGTTTTTTTTTAATTCTATAGTGTCTAGTATTTGGAACGGTTAATGTTGTGTAAGATGTTTAATACTATGTTGAACAAATTTAGGTAAGGCTGCACAGGTGTTCCACAACCTGAGAGCAACAGTCTAATGGGGAAAAGGCTTATCTTTGTGAGCTTTTGTAAGTGGTTTACAATATCGAAGATGTCTCATCTATGTGGTTGACAGTTTACAACATCCTCACTGATCTGTCCTTGTTTTTCCCATTTCTCACGCCAGCCTTTGATTGTTTTTATTATTGTAGAAGTGGGATCTGCTGGGTGAATGTCATAATATTGGAAATTATGAACTTCATCTAAAACTTTTACATCTCTTGTTTCAGATCAGTTATCACATTTATCCCTGACTTGTCTGTCTAGAGAGCCGGTACACCATGGGACACGTGGAGGAGTTGGAGCGATGTAAGAGCGCCTCGTTGTTTAGCTGTTAAATTATCATTATGTTTTCTTATTTGTTTAAAATCACGAAAACTCTTGGGTACAGGCATGTATAAGACTTTCTAATGAAGGATCTTGCCTAGGAGCACATCTAGACGTGTGTTTACACCATGGCATTTTTTTTTTTCAAAACTACCTTCATCCTGTGCTCCATACAGGCTTTCATCTCTTTTTTTTTTTCACTTCATGAAATCTGTGCCATCTAAGTCGTTCGAGCCACTGATGAGTGCCTATAACCTGGTCTGATACGTCAATAGGGGATTTAGGGGAAGGGGTAAAGCAATCAGAGAGGCGACAGATAGAAATCTGTTCATCAGTAAGGGACACAAGCACAACAGGGTCAAACCTTTTCAGTTGATCAGAGGTTGGAACGAAGCCAAGTGCACCATGAACAAGTCACACTTCACTTTCTTCTTTCTTCTTTTGATCTTGTTACGAGCTGTTCGTTTCTGGAAGCGATAGGGGCCTTAACTTGCGCTACACCTGAGTAGGGGTGTCTGTCCTGTACAGCGAAGCAGAAAATCGTTTGCTGCCCATCTGTCCCGAAATTGGAGCACTTGGAGGAGTAAAAAGAGGTTGTGTGTGGTATGTATTTGTGGAAATCTTGACCTTATTAGATTCTGAAAGATTTACAATTTTTTTTCATGGGTCCTCGAGAGAGTAGCCAGTTCTTTTCTACACTGAGTCTTTATCAACCCCACTTGGAAAATTGTCACATTCTTACTTTGAGTTTCCTTTAAGGCTTGTCTGGCTGACGTTAAGCCAGCGGAAGCAGACCCAACCTTACAACAGGTATTTCCAAGAATAAATTTGAAATTCTGAACCTTGCAGAGTCCAACACAGACTGGATGGTAGGGTGCAGATCGTCATCTTGGGCTTTGTGGACCAAGGTAAAATAAAGTTGCAGACGACGGGGAATCACCTTCTTCTCAATACAAGCCCGTAAAAACTTCTCTTCAGATAACAAACTGTAAAGTTTAAGATATGAGACTTTTTAGGTTGACGTACCCAGGTGTAAAAGTCTGTTCGGGTGACATGTTTACTGAGGGACCGAGACAGACAGGACAGTACCACAAATGGGCCAATTGTTAAAAAGAAAGCTCTCTTGTTGTCCTGCGCTCCGCACCTTATAGAATAGACTGGAGTAAAAACTGGAGACGGTAAAATACAAGAATAAAAAACTACAGTCTTTTTGTATTCTCAGACTTGTATGTTTGACACCTTTTCGCTCTTAAAAGCTTCATCAGGCCAAGGTAAAATAATAAAGGTCATTCATTAAGTAAAATCATATATCGTTGGTGGTGATTTCCTATTTAGGAAAAAAAAAAAAAACACGTAAAATCAAGTCAAAAGAGGTCAACAACTGTTGCATGCAAGGCAAAATAGACACCCATGTACACACACACACACACACACACACACACACACACACACACACACACATATATATATATATATATATATATATATATATATATATATATATATATATATATATAATAAAACAATAATTCCAAGGATAAGTACCGAGCACCATTCCAGCCACTGGAATACATCCAGTCTCTGCCACTGCAGATATGAAGGCTTATCACCCCACTATTTCTACAATCTGAGACATAAGAGCAAGCTTTGTTTATAATTCAATATATATATATATATATATATATATATATATATATATATAGAGAGAGAGAGAGAGAGAGAGAGAGAGAGAGAGAGAGAGAGAGGGGCTAAAGGAGGGGGATGAAGATAGTTGGGTATGGAAATGAGGAAAAAAAAAACAAGATGAGAGACCGAGAAGACTAAATAGTTCACACATATGCATGTCAATGCATACACACACACACACACACACACACACACACACACACACACACACACATACATACATACACACACATACATACATACATACATACATACATACATACATACATACATACATACATACATACATACATACATACATACATACATACATGCATATACATATATATATATATATATATATATATATATATATATATATATATATATATATGTGTGTGTGTGTGTGTGTGTGTGTGTGTGTGTGTGTGTGTGTGTAAAAACGCATGCTTGCATGCATATTTACAAATGCATGCAAGTATGCGTTTATATATATGCATATGTAAACAGACAATCAGCCAAATAGATCGACAGACAGACATCAATACATACATACATGCATGCATACATACAGAGAGACAGACAGACATAGATGCATACACACACACACACACACACACACACACACACATATATATATATATATATATATATATATATATATATATATATATATATATATATATATATATATATATATATATATATATATATATATATATATATATACATACATACATACATACATACATACATACATATATGCATACATGCATGCATGCATACACACATACATACACACATACATATAAAACACACATGCATACATACATACATACATACATACATACATACATACATACATACGTGCATACGTGCATACATACACGCATACACACATAATGATGTCCGTCGTCGACGAAGACGTCAGTAACTCCGCATGTGTGACTGCAAGCCAAAGCTAGACACACAGATACGTCCACACTCTGGGCATGCGACAGCTGTCACTGGGTCAGGTCTCTTCTCTTTGCAGGCTTGGCGCTTCTGGTCTAATTCCTGCAAACGCTTCTTTTTTTAAACCTCTGTGGACAGCAAGTCGCCAGGCACGGCAGTCTGTGGCAAGTGTTTCCCAGCCCTGAAGCTGGATGCCACAGGCTGTCATTGATACTTTCAGGCAGTCTTTGAAGTGTTTGAGTGGGCCGCCCAGTGTTCCTTGTTCCAGCTGCCAGCTCGGAGAAGAAGACCATTTTTGGAAGTCGCGTGTCGTCCATTTGTACCACATGCCCAACTTCCCTCAACTGCACTTTAATGATCAGCGCCTCGATACCAAGCATCTTTGCTCTGCGAAACCCTTTTGTGTTGGAAATCCTGTCCTCCAGAAGATGCCCATGATCTTACACAGGCAGCGGAGGTGGAACTGACCCAGAATCTTCAGTTGTCTCCTGTACAGTGTCCAGGTCTCACAGCCGTAGAGCAACGAGGTGACAACTGCTCTGTAGACAGCCGGCTTGGTACTTAAGTGATGCCACGCTCTCCCCACACTCTGTTCCAAAGCATGCCTAAGGAAGCTCCTGCTTTTGCCAGTCTGTTCGACACTTCTTTATCCAAGCCACACGATGAAGACAAAGCAGCTCCCCAAGCAGGTGAAGCTGTCAACATTGTTCAAGGTCGTGTCCTCGATCACGATCTTTGGTTTTGGAGGAGAGAGGCCGGGTGCTGGTTGTAGCATCACTTCTGTCTTCCGTAGGCTGATCGTCAAGCCAAAGGCCTTTGCTGCTGCAGACAGGCAACTGGCAAGCTCGTGCAGGTGTGGTTCGTTGAGTGCTGCTGCGAGTGCACTGTCATCGGCAAACAGCAAGTCTCTCACAAGGGCCTCAAGAACATTTGTTCTGGCCTTCAAGCGTCATAAGTCGAAGAAGCGGCCATCACATCTGTAGCGGACAGTGATCCCTGCGTTGGTACTGGAGAGAGCAGAGAACAGCATTGTGGCGAACGTGAGGCTGAACAGGGTTGGTGCCAGGACACATCCTTGCTTCACTCCGTTGGACACGAGGAAGAGGTGAGACACAGTGCTGTTTTCCACTACGTGAGCCATCATGCCGTCATGGAAGGATCGTATAATCTTCACAAACTTCGATGGGCAGCCAAGTTTTGAAAGTATAGCCCACAGACCCTCGCGACTGACAGTATCGAAAGCCTTTGTCAGGTCCACAAAGAGGATGTAAAGATTCTGGTTCTGTTCCCGGGACTTCTTTTGCAGCTGGCGAACAGCAAAGATCATGTCGATTGTCCCCCTGTTGCTCCTGAAGCCAGGATGGCTCTCGGAGACGACATCGTCCAGCAAGTGGTGTATGATGCGATTCAGGATGACCCAAGCCATAATCTTTCCTGCTATGCTCAATAGTGAGATGCCTCTGTGGCTGTCGATCTCTGTCGCCCTTGTTCGTGTAGAGGTGAATGATATTGGCATCCTTAAAGTCTTGTGGTACTGCTCCCTCACCCCAGAACTGCTGCATCAGATCAGTTAGCTTGCCGACCATGGCCTCTCCATCATCCGTGAGGATCTCAGGGGGAATGCCATCAGGGCCCGGTGCTTTTCCAATTTGGAACTGCTTGATCGACTTCTGGATTTTTTCCTTAGTCGGTAGGCCGTCAAGCGATGTCAAAGCTGCACGTTGGGGCATGTCCCGGATCGCTGATCGATCCGAGATGGTCTATTCAGAAGCTGGCTGAAATGGTCACACCACCACTGTACAATATCACTCTTCTCTCAGTACGCAGAGTGCCATCAGCTTCCGTACAGATGCCATGGCATTGGAGGAGGGGCCATACACAGTCTTCAGGCCTGCAAAGAACTTCTTGGAGTTGTGCTCATCAGCAGCGTACTGTTGTAACTCTGCAGTCTTATCTTTCCGCCAAATGTCCTCCATCTGTCAAAGCTCAGCCTGGACTTGCCTTGAGATGCTTGAGACGATCATGCTTGGCTGTTGATCCCTTGCCTTTGAGCCAGCTTGTGTGGGCTTCGTGCTTCTGCTGTAGCAGTCTGCCGATCTCCGTGTCGTTGTCGAACCAGTCCCGGTGTTTCCTTTCGGTGCCCAAGAGACAGCCTGGCAGAGTTGAAGACTGCGTTTCTGAAGTTTACCCAGGCCTTTTCTAAGTCGGCTTCATCTGGTAAACTATTTAACTGGTTCACAAGATTGGTCACGAAGGTTTCCCTAGTCGCTGGATCATTCAGTTTCTGGACATCCAGTTTTTCTTCTTGATGTCGGCTTTCTGGCGTCTGTGGGTGCTCGCGATGGAGAAGGAGAACTTGCACCTTAGCAGAAGGTGGTCAGTCCAGCAGTCCGCTCCCCTCATTGCTCTTGTGATGTGGACATCCTGGATGTCACGCCGCCTAGTGATCACATAGTTGATCAAGCGCCAGTGTCTGGAGCAAGGGTGCATCCAGCTGGCCTTGTGGATGTCCGACAGCTGGAACAGTGTGTTGGTGATGGTCAAGCCAAATTTAACAATTTAAAAAGAAAGCAGTAAAAAGACGAAGAAATATTGTTTTGCTTTTTTGCAGTTACCGAATTGTCCGTGTGTGTGTGTGTGTGTGTGTGTGTGTGTGTGTGTGCTCGCGCGCGCGCGCGCGCGCGCGCGCGCGCGCGCGCGCGTGTGTGTGTGTGTGTGTGTGTGTGTGTGTGTGTGTGTGTGTGTGTGTGTGTGTGTGTGTGTGTGTGTGTGTGTGTGTGTGTGTGTGTGTGTGTGTGTGGTGATTGGAATTGAATTTATTTGCTGCTTTTCTTCCCATTTTTTTCATCTTCTGATCTGCTCTTTGTCGTTCATCATCGTAATGTGTGCATACATTACATGTGAGTATGATATGTGTGTTATATATTTTTTCTTCAATCTCTGACTTTTAAAATGGCCTTAGGATATGCACATGAAAGTCGTACATCCATGTCACCTAACATATCGGTGAATATGGTTGTTTTGTAGGATTTAATTCGGAATTAACTCTGGATGGACCTTCATCCATTTTAGGAGTTTGGATTCTCTAGATTTTCTCCATTTTTCTTGCAAAGTATTGAACGTGTAAAGAAAGGGATTAATCGAAGCGTTTAAAGGTAATATGAATATTGCAAGGGCCACATTCACTTCTCCGGGTATGGGGATACCAGATAAAGCCAACAGCCCACACAGTCCAATAGGAAACCAGCACATGAATCTGTCTCTGTCATTGCTATAGTGATCAGTCTTTGAGCTATGCCCATGTCTTGTGACGCCTTGGTAGAGTTGGTCTTCAAAGTGTTGCTCTCTATGGACCAGTAGATGAATACCTGACCCACAGAGATGAGTACAAAACAGTACAAAATTCAGAACAATCAGTATGCCAAAAGAATAATGCTTTCCTTTAAAGTCTTGCCTCATCACTGGCAGTGGAATACAGATGCCATTTTGGGAATAAAACTCCCAGTGGGATGTCACTGGAAGTAAAGGTAACAAGGCCAGAAACCAGCCAGTCAGCCAGACCATCAGGCAAGCCATGGCTGCTGTTGTTCTCTGAAATCTTACAGCGCTAAATGGGAAGCAAAGGACGACAAAACGATCTAGAGTAATGAGACAGATGATAAGAGCTGACACCTCACTGGACAGCAGGGACAGAAAGCCGGCCACCTTACAGGTCACGCTGTTTTTCCACGTGTCATCATGATGGAGGTATCTGCCACGGTAATGATCATCAGCTGCACCTATAACAGCCATGTAAACACCCATCAGAAAATCAGCCATGGTGAGATTGGTAACAAACACACTGAAACCACTTGAAGAGGACACGCTTCTGCTTAACAAAACGTGCACAGAAACAGAAGACATTGCCAGACACAGAGAGACAGGTGACCAGCCACAGGAATCCGCGGTATGTCCATGACTGTAATAAATCCGCACATGACGAAATTTCACTTTGGGGGGCATCACAAAGAGGACATGCCAAAGTTAGGAGGTAGAATTTCACTGCAGCATAGTTTATAGTTCTGTGAGGAGATGGTATGTAGACGAGAAAGACCTGTGAAAATGTCTGGTTGAAACGTTTTTATAGGACTTCCATGCGTGTACAGCTCAGTTAACTGCAATGTGAACTGAAAACCACTGGAACCAATAGTGTGAATGGAGGTAAAGGTCAGATTAAGTTTCCGTAAGGCAGAAAACTGTGCTAAGACTTTAGAATCAAACTCTGTTAGTGCCGTGTGTGACAGATCTATCACAGACAGCATGGTGTGTTGGGTATCGGAGGAAAACTCAGAGGAGAGTGCCGTGATAGGATTATTAGACATGGACAACGATCGCATGTTTTCTAAACCAAGGAAAGAAGTGATGTTGATGTGCTGTAGATTGTTGTCACTAAGATCAAGCAGTCTTAAATTCAACAATGTTAACGCAGGCAAGATGGTCAGAGAACAATTGACGAGGATCAGACGAACAAGGTAAGCATTGCTACCCACGTCAGACAGTGTCATTCCAGAACCTGTTGCATCCAAAGAACGGATCTGAGGGAAGAGAGGGCTGCATGGAAAGGCCGAAGACAAAGCAGAGCATGCACATGACAGAGACAGCCTACAGGACACATAACATTGCACCATAGCTCATCATCATGCATTGGACAGTGAGGCCAGCCATCACACACATGATCGCTATGGACACACATCGTTGAAAACCTGCATCGGAGAAGTCCTAGGCATTTTACTTCCTCACATCCTTCTTCGTCCTCGTGCCCTGTACAGTCATATATTCCATTACATCGGGTGTAAACTGGCAGACAGTCGTTCAACTGACCAGAGCAACGGTAATGACTGTCAGGACATGGCTCACTGAGATTCATTGTGGAAGAGGTGAACCGTGAGATTCCATTGAAATTGACCAGAGCAGGAGAAGGAAGACGAGGTAAGTCAAAGGACTCAAGTTCAAAAGCATCACACATCATTTCCTCTGATTCATCCTGACAGTGCGACAGTTGATCGCACACGTTGCTGTAAGACACACACTGACCACTGGCACATGTGAAAAATGTACTGACACAAGAGGATGCTGACAGAAGGATTCATCGCTGGAATCCAGACAGTCGGCTGTGAAGTCACACACCAGGGTGTAGGACACAGTGGCCGTGTCTTCAGCACTGCACGTAAATGCGGGTGTTAAAGTGACCTCAAGATCCCTGTGTGTCAACGTGTTCACAGACAATGTTTGATCGGGAAAAAGACACAGATATGATGAATACTGTTGACCACACGCTTCGTCCTGGCTGGAGCCACAGAACAGTAGTGTCTGTGTCCCATTACCATCACGGCACACTGTCACTGAGTGTTGCGTTTTTAACAGCCATACTTTTGAATTACTTATGGCAATTCCGTTGGGACGAAAGGAATCTTCTTTCGTGATGTTTATTTTGAAGACACAAATTACCGACTCTCCTCCACTTTTTAGGTTATAGTTATAAGCTGTGAAAACAGACATTTGCTTTAGTGTTAGAGTTACAGGATAATTCCAACCGAGATTGTCAAATAAACCTTTAATCAAATGATGGAAAACTGTTTTGTCATCACTATATAAACTTTGTCTATACATATTAGGTAACGTCAAATCATTACTCTGTAAGTCAACCAGAAAACAATCCTAGTTCATTCCAATGTCTATTTGATTTTTTTAGAAATTACGCCGTATGAGTCAAACACACAGGTAGGAAATGATAGTCTGGCGTCATAATAATTACAGTTAGTGTGACCTCTTCTATTCCATTCTGTTTCACTTGTATAAGATACAGAAGGCAGGTCTCTCACGAAAATTCTGTAACAACGGCCACATAACGCCACCATTCCACGACACTCAGCACTGCTGAAAGGGCAGTGTTCTGTTTCATCGCGTCCGTCCTCACACTCTGTCTCAGGTTGCACGCCATGTGATGCTGAAAGCTCGGATAATTTTCCACTGAACAGTTCCACAGTGCACTTGATAACTTCTGGGGAGCTTCCTTTTGAGGGAAAAGGGACCAGAAAAGCTGAAAACATTGTGTGTTTGTTTCCTGTAAACACTCACTCCAAAACACACGAACTTGAAATGTCATGTCATCATAATGGAACATATAAGCACTGTTAGGATCGTTAGATCGAGGCCAGTCAGAGGAGTTATGTGTACACGATACCTTGCAGCGTGTAACAGAGAGACCAATGTCATGTGGTGTAAGTGCTTTGAGACTAATCATGAGAAAATGTTTTTCTGGCACAAACAAGTACGTGAGGCAAGGATCAGTCTCTCTCTCAGTTCTGTTTCTTTTCATTGTAACGTACCCTGATGACTGTGACGTCATGACCAGGACCATGTTTCCAAAACCTTTGACAGAGTATTGCATGTGAAACTGTTAAAAAAAAAAAAAAAAAGCACTGTCATTTCCTATTCATCTAAACAACTGGCCAACCACCAAAAACTACGGTAACTATGACCTCTACAAATTATTTCAAAGCTATGAGGAAGCAGAGATTTTAGTGATTATCACAGCAATCGTGAACAATCAGAAATCACCATACTGATAATGCAGAATATTGCCGAATGCAACTTGGATGAAAACAATATTGATAATTATGCATGTGTAACAAAAGAGCATTAATGAATTAAACCAGGACAAAGGCATGGTTTCAAGTCGTTTATCTCGTGTTATACAACAGTTCATCCATGGGGCTGTTGCATGGTCTTTCCTCAAGCGATCTCTTTAGACACTTTGAGCCAGTGGTGAGTGGTACCCTCCTCACCCCACAGCTAACCACCCTGCTGCGCTGTATACATACGAACAGTCCTCATCTTCTTCCTTTTCCTCTCCAGACAGTGCTGGCCTTGACACCTGACTCCGCTGTTCCTGCCGCCCATCCCCTTCCTCATCCTCATCCCCTTCCATCACCCATCCCCTCCCTCATACCCCTTCCCTTTACCCATCCCCTCCCTCATCCCCCTTCCCCTCACCCATCTCTTCCCTCATCCCCTTCCCGTCACCCATCCCTCCCTCACCCCCCTTCCTCTCTCCCATCCCCCTTCCTCATCCCCCTTCCCGTTACCCATCCCCTTGCTCTTCCCCCTTCCCGCACCCATCCCCTCCCTCATCCCCTTTCCCATCATGCATCACCTCTCTTATCCCCCTTCCCGCCACCCATCCCTTCCCTCATTCCCCTTCCCACCATCCATCCCCTCCCTCAACCTCCTTCCCCGCCACCCATCCCTTCCCTCATTCCCCTTCCCACCATCCATCCCTCCCTCAACCTCCTTCCCTCCACCCATCCCCTCCCTCATCCCCCTTCCCTTTCACCCATCCCCTCCCTCATCCCCCTTCCCGCCACCCATCCCTTCCCTCATTCCCCTTCCTACCATCCATCCCCTCCCTCAACCTCCTTCCCTCCCTCCACCCATCCCCTCCCTCATCCCCCTTCCCTTCACCCATCCCCTCCCTCATCCCCCTTCCCGCCACCCATCCCTTCCCTCATTCCCCTTCCCACCATCCATCCCCTCCCTCAACCTCCTTCCCTCCACCCATCCCCTCCCTCATACCACTTCCCGTCACCCACCCCCTCCCTCATCTCCCTTTGCGACACTCATTCCCTCCCTTATCCCCCTTCCCGTCACCAACCCCCTCCCTCATCCCCCTCCCGTTACCCATCCCCTTCCTCATCTCCCTTTGCGACACTCATTCCCTCCCTTATCCCCCTTCCCGTCACCAACCCCCTCCCTCATCCCCCTCCCGTTACCCATCCCCTTCCTCATCTCCCTTTGCGGCACTCATTCCCTCCTTTATCCCCCTTCCCGTCACCAACCCCCTCACTCATCCCCCCCTCCGTTACCCATCCCCTTCCTCATCTCCCTTTGCGGCACTCATTCCCTCCTTTATCCCCCTTCCCGTCACCGACCCCCTCCCTCATCCCCCTTCCCGTCACCCATCCCCTCCCTCATCCCCCTTCCCTTCACCCCCCCCCTCCTCATCCCCCTTCCTGTCATCCATCCCCTCCCTCATCACCATTTGCGACTCTCTTCCCCTCCCTTTTTTTCCCTTCCAGCCTGAATCTCCGTCAGTTGTGGTCATCTGACACTGACCGAGGCCAAGTTGATGGCATCTGAGGTTAACCATAGCCAGAGCTCAAAGTTTTTGAGACAGACCAAAGCCATAGGTGTATAGGTATTTTGCCAGTAACCTAAACCGAAAGTGAAACATCTGAATTTGACTTTAGCCATGACTGAAGACATCAGAGGCTGACATAGTGAACATCTAAATTTTTAGGTTTATAATCTCTTTTCCTTTTTGTTATCATTTTGCTTCACTACATCATGCTTGGAAGCACGTTATACATATAACAGGGCAGTCATGGTGTTTACACTTAGCAATAATACCTTCTGTGCCATACATAAATGTATGAGGCATGTGCCCCCTCAACGCCTCGACGCAAGACACCGCTAACCAGTCTGTCTCCTGACACCACTGACAATCCTCACGGCGATAAGCCTGTCGACTTTTTTCTCGCTCACGTCATTTGGTGAGTTAACAAAGAAGCGCTGTTATCATGACTAGGTGGACCAAAGCAAAGGACTCAAAGTGAAACTTATCCTTTCCAGGTTCGCACCCACCATGCCGCACAACAATATTCGATTGTCACAAAGTTTCCTGGACCTCTCAGTCCTATATCAGTTTCTTTTCCAGCGTTCAGTCTCAGCGACCTCCTGTCTACTTACAAAAATGCACAAACTGTGCCTGTGGGACAAAAAAAAAAGCAAAAAAAAAAAAAAAAAAAAAAACCCCCCCAAAAAAAAAAAACAAAAAAAAACCGCCTTACATTATCCAGGGCGAAATGCTCCTGAAAGAAAATGATAAACGTTTTAGTCGTCAAATTATTCTTTGTATATATATATATATATATATATATATATATATATATATATATATATATATATAATTTTCATTGTCAAGTTCACGCAATCCACTCACTCTTCTCGCAAGGTGCTCAACAGATACAGACACGAATTCAGCAATCCCTCCTTCCTTTACTGTTTACAAATACTCAAAGACATAAGCAGTAAACGAAATCAACCAAACAAAACCACGCAACACTTTCACATTTACTCAAAACTCTCACCTATACACTGTACTTGTTTTGCAGCGACGTGTCGCACTCGACTGGCACATTGCAGCACTTCACCTCCTCCACAGCAGTTCACAACACCCCCCCATCATGCAGTAACAGGGAGATACGTTCGGAAATCCTTCCTCGCTCACAAAAGCCAGGCCATTCCCAGGCACGAGCGCTCTGGAATGTTCAGACCCGTAGACACCTAGTCTACACTAGCACTTGGTGCTGTATTTACATATTAAAAACTCTGGGGGAATGAGACTTTCCGACCTGAAATCACCTAATATAGCCGGCTACCAAGCCAGGCTAGCTTACAGGGCCCATCCGCTCTCCGGGCTGTTTTCTTGCAGTCTGACAAGAAAAGAGACAGTCACACAATTACGTGCTCTGAACAGCACTCGCTTCCAAAAAACTCTGACCACACCATAGGTGTAAGGGTGAATTTTCTGTCCCGTGTCTAAATGTACCCGGATAATTTCTTTCAATATCTCCAGAGCGCTCTTCCTGACATTCATTCTCCTTTTTTTCAGCTTGTTTGCGTCTTCCTACCTGAGGGCTCGTCAAGTATGCGCCAGCTGTGACCTTTAATATATATAAAAGTAGGACACCCCATGTGTCTTTCGAAAAAAAAACAAACAAGCAAACAAACAAATCTGTGTGGCATGTGTCTTTTCAGAGCGTCATTGTCTCTACGGTACCATCAACCATTTTTTTTTCTCTTCTGCTCCAACCACCCATCCTTCAGGTAACAAATCAATCGCTCTGAGCTGTCTGTTCACTGATGAGCATGAAAGCATATGGTTCACATGAACGGACGAGAGCTCTGGCACAAGACTCTAAAATTCTTTCTTTTTTTTTTTTTTCGATGGTCTCCACAAGCGATCCATGTTTTCCGTCGTCACACTCCCACCATATTCATACATACGAAACTGCCAGGAGTTTTGGCTCAATCCCTGCATCATGTCAAAGAGAGATGGTGAAGTTGTTTTCCAGCGAACGTGCGAGGAAGAACTCTGCTGGAATTATTTCCTTCTGGCACGCTATTGGACACTAATACTTTTCATCCCCAGGATGGATTCCAAGCCGAAATCTAAAGATCTTTCATTTTGCTAACATGGTGTTTAATTTTGCTATGTGAGTTCGATAGCCTGCTGTATTTGTTCATTTCTAATTTGAAAAGAATTGTTATGGCCAAAATGTGATTTTTTGTTGTGCTACCGGTTCAGATGTAATCTTTAGCTTGTTGTGACATATGATACATTGCAAAGGATTTGAAAGAAAACACAATATTTATGACATATCGCCTTATCTACGCATGCATACACGCTCAGACTGTTCGTCACACACAGACACATGTGCGCACGCACATTCTCTCTCTCTCTCTCTCTCTCTCTCTCTCTCTCTCTCTCTCTCTCTCTCTCTCTCTCTCTCCGACATGCACACATCTGAGCACTTCTATCTCCTTCCCATCTTCACCCTGCCTCTCCAACACCACGTCCATGCCCTGCTCAACCACGTCCCTATATGAAAGTGCCCTCTGCTGTTTCTTCCCAGAACGCTGTTCCCAGTGCTACCCGGCCCTGGCGTGGGAGACATCTCTCACACTCAGGAAGACAGTCCCATTCCCCCTCCTCCCTTCCTTCACCTGAAGGCCGCTGTACGCAGGTTGAGGAGTTCGTTCTGGAGATGCCATTGCAGCAGCTGGTGCATTCTGAACCTGGCACCGCTTCCAGACCGGACGAGGCTGACGTCACCAGCAGTCAGGGTGTGGACCTGCATCAGGACGCAGACGATCACGGTCCTCGAGGCAGCTGGGGCACTGGGGCTGTTCTTGGTGTCAGAGGTGTGCAGGCGTCTCCCGAGGCAGCGGAACATGTCGACACTGTGCCGTCAGCAGCCAGTTCTGCTTCCCGTCGTGCGGAAGATTCACTGCCTGCCTCTTCACACTCCTCCCTGGCTCCGCGGGCTGATCAACAACGTGACGTGTTATCTGGGTCATCACACCGACGAGGTGGATTAAGACAGCACTCCTCTGGCAGTGACGTTGTGACAAAAACTACCAGCAAAACTACCAGCGATGATAGAAGTCCTTGCAGCCAACAGAACGGACGTCAAAGCTGTGAACCTCGTTGCTCATCCTCGTTGACGACAAGAAACCGTACTCAGAGACGTCAGTCCACGCTTGACGCCAGTCTGCGCCAGAAGAATAGAAGATATAGGCTAGGCCAAGGCTTATCACTTTGTGTTAGCAGGAATGAACGATGTGATTCTACTAGTTCTAATTCAAAACAAGTTTTATCATTTATGACATTCATGTGCGTTTTTGTCGTTGAGGCGTGTAGCCGTTGTAATTCTGGCTTGCGTGCTAAGGGAGGTAAGTCCAGGCGAGAAGGTCTGTGGGTGCGATGTTCACGTGTGTGTGACCATCATCACTGTGAGGGTCAGCTTGTGTTGTTGTTGTCTATTGGTTGAGGGAAGCTGGTGAGCTGTGGTCAGTTTGTCGACTGGGATGCTAGCTTGGCTTCTCTCATCAGTTTGACTCCTGGAACCGTCCGCGAAGGTTCGGCGGTTGCAGTATCGTGTCTGACACTCTTGCTACCTCGCTTGGTAGGGTGTCACGGTGAGCTCTCGGTCGACTGTGTGTTGGCTTGGCTTCCGAGCGTTTGTTTCTCTGTGTTTCGGTGTGCCGTCTGCAGTTTACGTTGAGCAGTGGTGCAGAGGCGTCCACTGGTACACTGCAGCGCGGGTGTCCTGTCCTGTCCTGGGGGTCGACCGTCCTGTGAGGGAGACGGAGGTCTTCAAGGTCGGGTCCTGCTTCCAGGCGTCGGTGTGCTGTTTTTTTTTTTTCTGATCCAGGTGAGGTTATATGGGATGTGAGGAGTGGAAGGTGGTAACGATCGTGACCATGTAAATAATGTATAGACTGGGGGAAGTGTGTGCCGTTAATTGGCGGTTATGTATTTAAGGTGAAGCTACGGCGTTGTTTGGTCACATTTGTGAAGGTGCAAACCATAATATCTCGGGTGTGGCGCTTATTGTGGTTATTCCGTGATGGAGGAGGAAAGATGGGGGGGTGAAATGGTATTGTTTGTGCGGCGTCGTATATGTCGTGCGAATGGTTAAACGCCACATGTGCTTGGTAAGGCCGCCTGAATTGTGACAGTAAGAAAAGCGGGTTGCGTAACTAAAAATATTTTCTGTACATTCGTTATTTGGAGCAGACGCGTTAAACGTACGTGTAGGCTGTTGTGAAGTTCACTTATATAAGGTGTAGGGAACAGGGGTGATGTAGAGAATGGAGGGTGGTAGTCCTAGTTGGCTTGCTATGGTAATCAAATAAAAGGGGTAGGTAAAGGGAGGGGGTGGGTATGATGAGGGTAGGGGTAACTTAGGGGTAACTTATGGACTTTAGTAGCGTATACAATAGTTAGGTTAAGGTTGGGTATATTATAGAGGGGGTAGCTTAAGGGTATCTTTGGGTTAAGAATAATACTTATTATAAAGTGAGTGCAGGGATGTTAATTGTTATGTATATGAATAGGTTTTCATGTGCGGTGTGCTATGATATGTGATGTGCTATCCCATGTTTGGTTGTGGGAATGTTTATGCGGTCATGTTTTTTTTTTTTTTACATTTTTTTTTGTTTTAACAAGACTGATTTAGTGTCGATGGGGAAATTTAAGATTGAGAGAGAGTATTACCACAGGCATTTGTCAATACGGCTTAAAAAATGGAGATTTGAGGTCGATACGGGTTTGCCTATTCTAGTTCGGTACCAAGTATATATAGGAGGGAATACTGTCGACTGTTCTGTTGTTCTGTTAATGGTTTAGTAGTGATAGAATTGTATGTATGTGAACAAGAGCTATAGTATGCTGTTAAAATCGTCCATGGCATTAAGACAGACCTTGTGCTGTTAATGTCCGACTGGTCAGTTTTATTACTTTGCTGGTGACAATATTGGTTTTTGATTAGTGTGCCACTGGTGTGAGCATGGTCCACCTTTATAGTCGCGTTGTATGAGGGGGGGGTACATATTATGGAGAAATACAAACTCAGCCCCATGTGCAAATGAACTCTGGTGATTTAAAAAAAAAAAACTGTTGTCTGGACCGATAACATTTTACGACTGCTAGTCAAAAAACTCTGGTAGGAACAGCAGGGCTGGGTTAAGTGGCGTTAAACCAGTATCGGTACCGTGTAGTCATAAGGACGTTTTGTAACTGTGTAGGTGCTGACAGACCGCCCTGGCTTCCGCCTTTGACTCCCGCCTGGGCTGTCGTTCCTGGTTTGCGCCTGAATCTACCCTGGCAGCTGTCCTGTCATCCGCTGTGATGTCTGCTCTGATGGTCGCCTGACTTCCGCCTTGGCTTGGCTCTAGCGCGCCCACCACCCGTACCAGTCCGAGGTGGAACCGACCTTGGGTGGGTGCTAAGTGAGGCTGCGAGGGGGGTGGGTGTGGTGTCACCTGCCGCCTGCGTCTGCCATTTGGAGGAGAGTCCTACGTGCGTGACCTGTCCAGGTCACGTGTGTCCTCACCGCCAGCTTCCAGCCTGCGACTCTGTGACTGCAAGGTTGTTTCCACTGTGGTCCTCAGGTGTCACACGTAGGGTGTGATAGTTACACTACTGCAGACACACACTTTGTGATAGGTAGTGCACTCTACACTTTCATCGGTTGGTGATCTCCAATCATCTTCAGTCCCATTGTTAGTCTTCAGTCTTCATCTGGTAAGCTTCAGTCATCGTCATCGTTTGGGTCTCGACAGCTGCGCCTCACTCTGTCGTCCTTCTTCATCCCCGTCCGATTAGCCAGTGGTGATGTGGTGACTACTGATGGTTGCGGAGACTTGCTAGGGTGGAGCTGCCATTGATGGTGTTGGCGGATGTGTGTGTGGGTGGGCGGGGGTGTGCGAATGTGTGAGTTGGGAAACTGTTGACAAGTATATATGTGTTTCTTAGTAATTTGATTATTTGAGGGAAGAAGTGGTGGGTGTGTTTTGTTAATAAGTGCTCCTGGGTGAGCAAATTGCCAGCAGAGGTTGGTCAGGTTATCTTGAGCGGCTGGGTATCGCATGGGCACCAAGGGTTCGGTGGCGCTGTCTAATTGCCTGGCAGTCCAGCCCTTGGTTACCATGTGATTCCGCCAGTGGTGCCCCTTGTCTAGGTTGGACTCTGGGTGGGTCGGGATCCCTTGAGATTCCCAGCGACAGGAGGGCAAGTTGTTATTGTGGTGTTTGTATGCACCGGAGTTGGGTCTGTGCTTGACCGCTGTGCACTTGGGTGCTGTGGCGAAGGAATTTGCTGGGGTTTATATGCCTGTCCTTTGAGTGCTCATGGGTTGTAATGTGGAAGTTAAGGTATATGTGCTGTTGGGTGATTGTGAATGATTGTGGGAGTGACTGTAAATAAAAATTGGCTGTTTGTGCACCTGTATTCGTTTGCTTGTGTCTGTTTTGTAGTGCGTGTTAGTATTAGTTAGTGGGAGGGAGGATTTAAATAGGGAAACCCATTACATCCCTAGGGTGTTCCCTGTCACCGTCTTATACGTTGTGACATATATGGTGGAGATGCGGGGTAGTTGAATAGGTTTAGTTGGGTGTATAGTCGGGTTAGACTTGTTTCGGTTTTTTGGGGTAGAGTGATAGGGGCTTGTTGTGTGGAGTTGTAAGTTGTGGTTGGAGGGTGCGTGCTATTTGCTGGAGTGGCAGCACGGTTACCTGGGCTCTCAACAAAAAACATAAATAGCCTGGTCACATGGTCCGTGTCCTGTCTCGGTGTGGGGCAGCCGGTGTGACATGTATGGTGTGTGTGAAAATGTGTCGCCTTCCCCCTTTTCCTGTTGTGGTGGTACGTTGACATGTTAAATGAATGCTGATAGGCTTTGCTGAATGTTGACATGCCATGATGAATTGTTGAGTATGCATAAACCATGATTGTGTTGTGAGAACGTTTGCACAAAACGTTCGTTATCGGTGCTGTGTGCAACAGGGGAAAGTATGTTATAATGGGGAGTTAGAGGTTGAGGGTTAACTTCCTGGTTAGTGTTACTGGGGGATTACGTTGGACTAAAGTTGGTTAACCTATACCTGGAGTGAGTGGGGTTAGGTGTTAGTTGGAAAAAAAAAAAAAAAACTTTGTGAAGGGGTTGGCCTTGCGTTGGTGCGTCGGTGGTACGTGTGTGCGGCATAGTCCGTGCAGGGCGGCGTGGCGTGCGTCCGTGCGTGCGTAGTGGCAGTAATCGTCTGCGTGGGCAGTGGTTGGGGTGCATTCGTGCGCTGCAACGTGGGCCGTACGTCGGGGAGGTGGAGAAAGTGTGAGTGCGGCATAGTCCGTGCGTGCGGGGCGGCGTGATGCTGTGCAGCTGGCGAACCAACTCCAGTTGAAGGGGTCACGGGTGCTCCGGGGTCCGCAAAGTATGAGGTCACCATGATCAGCGGGACGATGGCGTGGGAAGGTCCAGATCTTGACAAAATTAGGCCCCATCGCGCGGTTGCAGGAGGAAGAGGAAGTCAGTGGTGAAAAAGGATATGAGTTCACTCCTACGGGGAGTGGCTAGGGAAGAGCAGTTGCTGTTGCGGCGGCTGGCGAACCAACCAGTAGGAAGGGGTCACGGGTTGCTCCGGGGTCTGCAAAGTATGAGTTCACCATGTCCCCGGTGCAGCCGCACTTACACTTCCATTCTTGGGAAGGATTTGGGTCTTGACAAGATCCAGAAGTTGGCCCAGTTCGTTGCGGATAATCTGGCTAAGGAGGAGGAACGGAGTCAAGAGTTGATTATAAAGAAAAGCGCATAGGGCCCGGGAGTTGGCTAGGGAAGAGCAGCGTGCTGCGGCTAGATTCGCAAGAGAGGAGAAGGAGGCTGCAGCTAGGCTCCTCTCAATGATACCGACGATGTGGATAGGAGGCCCATTTTGAGCGGGTTGAGTCGAGGCCGCATCTTGGTCGTCTCGCTCATTCTCTGCTTCGAGGGAAGACCAGAGAGCTATCTTAAGTCTCAACGCTACCGACCTCGCTGATTTTGGCATGAAGGAAGCGTTAGTTGACCTATTTCCGGTTGGACGCCGAGGCCTACCGAAAGAAGAAGCATGAAGCATGAAAAAGGATGTTGGGGAAACGTTTGAACAGTTTCTAGACCGGTTAAAGGCTTGCTTCAGTCTGTGGCGTCGGGGCTGCTGGCAAGGGACGAGACGAAGGCAGAGGATGTGAAAGACCTGATCATGGAGGAACAGCTTTATGGGACGTTGACTCCTGATTTCGTGACCGAGGTCCGTCGCACATCGCCCAGCAGTGCTAAGGCGGTGGCAAGGGAGGCGACTCGGTTGGCTGAAGCCCGCCGTATGGGCAGGGAATGCAGGGAGAGCAAGAAAGCTGGATCGGCAACGGGGAATGGTCAGGAAGGGAAGTCTAAGCCTGCAGGAGGCAAGGGCCAGGATCAGGCCACTGAGGTCAAGATCTCTCAAGCTATTGCGTCGAGTTCAGGCAAGCGGCCAGGGGTTCGCAGAGGCAGGTGACTTGTTACGCATGTGGTCAGCCTGGACATTACCAGCGTAATTGTCCCAATCCGGATGCCCAAGTGCGGTTCCTTGCAAGTTCTGGAGGTGAAGTCTATGCAGAGACGTCGACACCACTATGCATATCCTGCTGCAGGAAACCGTTCAGTCCACGGTGCCGAGTTAAGGTGGGAGAAGCATGGGCTGATGGAGTTAGGGACACCGGGGCGTCGCACACCGTGGTTGCCGCAAGACTGGTGCCCTATGATGCGTACACCGGGAAGACCCAGACGGTGGTGCTGGCAGAG
This sequence comes from Conus betulinus, assembly GCA_016801955.1. Taxonomy (NCBI): domain Eukaryota; kingdom Metazoa; phylum Mollusca; class Gastropoda; order Neogastropoda; family Conidae; genus Conus; species Conus betulinus. The sequence continues at coordinate 31,320 of JADBJO010015236.1, forward strand.
TCACGTTGCCGTAGTGTGTTACCAGTGGCGTCGGTGATGTTAGATACACCATACTTTGTAGGCAAAGTGGAGGCTTTGGTGATGGAAGACCCGGTCACCGAGGTACTTGTGGGGAACTTCATCATCCGTGAGGGAGCGATGGTACCAGAGAGGGTTCCAGTGTACCCTGTGAGAGTGATTGGTGTGTCAGACGGGCACGTGAGTCCGGCAGAGTCGCAGGTGGCGGTACTGACCCGCGCACAGACACGAGCGCTCGACAAGCCGACTGGACCTTTGTCCCTGAAGGAGCAAGTACTGGCGGCGACTCGAGAGAGGAGCTTATTCAGAAGCAGGACCAGGATGACAGTCTGGCCCCAGCGCGAAAGGCTGCCGCGGAAGGTTTTATTTTCCAACCCCATGGAAATAAGGTGTCCTTCCTGTGGAAAGACAAGGTTCTCATGCGACGCCACGAAAGTGCGAACGGCGTGGCGAACCAAGTGTGTGTACCTAGGTCATTGAGGAAGATAGTGTTGGCTCTTGGCCACGACATCCCAATGGCAGGGCATTTGGGATCCAACAAGACTAAGGATCGTATTTTTCCATATTTCTACTGGCCAGGGATGTGCGGAGATATCGGCAGATATGTGAAGTCATGTCCCAATTGTCAGCGCACCCTGGACAAGGGGCGTGTAAGACCGGTACCCCTAGTCAAGATGCCAGTGGTGAAAGAACCATTTGACAGTTGGCGTGGACATCATCGGGCCAATTGCACCTATGTCAGCGTCAGGAAGTAGGTATGTTCTGGTGCAAGTGGATTTTGCGACCAGGTATCCCGAGGCCGTCCCTCTTCGAGCTATCACGTCTGAGACTGTGGCAGAAGCGTTGTTCTCAATGTGGTCGCGAACGGGTATACCCTCCTCGGTTCTCACTGACAGAGGAACGCAGTTCACCAGCGAAACGATGAGCCAGGTATTCAAGCTGCTGTCAGTGAAAGGGCTGCGTACTACTCCGTATCACGCTCAATGTAATGGTCTTGTGGAGCGATTCAATGGCACATTGAAAAGGATGCTACGTAGACTCACCCAAGACAGACCAGAGGAGTGGGACCGATGGATGCCAGCATTACTCTTCGCATACCGAGAGGTTCCTCAACAGAGCACAGGGTTTTCTCCATTTGAGATGCTCTACGGACGTCGGGTGAGAGGCCCTATGAGTGTGTTGCGCGATCTCTGGTCGAAGCCTGAGAACGTAGACACCCAGACTGCAGCCGAATATGTGTTCGATTTGCGCAACAGGATCGCCGAAACCTGTGAGATCGCCCAAGGGAACTTAGAAAAAGCGTCGGCCAGGTACAAGCAGCACTTCGATGTGAAGGCACGACCTCGTGTTCTCCAACCGGGGACGAGGGTCTTGATCCTGCGGCCAGTGAAGAATAACAAGCTGGAGTTGGTTGGCATGGCAGGGTCCTTTCCCCGTGGTGGCGAGGGTTGGCGAGGCAGACTACAAGATTCGGGTACGCGGACAGGAGAAGCTCTACCACGCCAATTTGCTGAAGGAGTTTGTAGAGAGAGACAGTGAGTTGGAACAGACAACCGTGGCTGCAGTGATCACTCAAGAGGAAGATCCCAGTCAGGTTATTCCTACCCTTCGGAAGGATATTCCTTTGGTACCTTTGACTACAACCGAGACAGCGAAGGATGTGGTCATTGGTGCAGAGGAGGCCCAGTTCCGGGAACAACTTCGGCAGTTGGTAGAGGAGTTTAAGGATGTGTTGACTGACCTGCCTGGGGAGACAACGCTGGAGACGTGCGAAATCAAATTGAGCACGGATGTTCCGGTGCGCGCTAAGCCATACCCAGTGCCCTACTCACAGCGTGAATGCGTCCGAGAAGTGGAAACAATGCTCAGGATGGGGGTGATAGAGAAATCTGTGTCACCATATTGTTCTCCGATTGTGCTAGTCAAAAAGGAAGACGGTAAGATACGATTTTTTGCGTGGACTTCCGCCGTCTTAACAAAGTACTGGAGTTCGATACTGAGTCAGTTGGACGCGTGAGGCATTGAGTGGTTGTAGTGAATTCTGATTTTTTTTTTCGGGTTGTTCATACTGTTCATGTTCATGTTGTAAAGACAGGCTTTAAATCTCAGGATGGGGGTATTGTCACGCGCAAGACGCCGTTGCGTTTTTTTGTCGTTGAGGCGTGTAGCCGTTGTAATTCTGGCTTGCGTGCTAAGGGAGGTAAGTCCAGGCGAGAAGGTCTGTGGGTGCGATGTTCACGTGTGTGTGACCATGATCACCGTGAGGGTCAGCTTGTGTTGTTGTTGTCTATTGGTTGAGGGAAGCTGGTGAGCTGTGGTCAGTTTGTCGACTGGGATGCTAGCTTGGCTTCTCTCATCAGTTTCGACTCCTGGAACCGTCCGCGAAGGTTCGGCGGTTGCAGTATCGTGTCTGACACTCTTGCTACCTCGCTTGGTAGGGTGTCACGGTAAGCTCTCGGTCAACTGTGTGTTGGCTTGGCTTCCGAGCGTTTGTTTCTATGTTTCGGTGTGCCGTCTGCAGTTTACGTTGAGCAGTGGTGCAGAGGCGTCCACTGGTACACTGCAGCGCGGGTGTCCTGTCCTGTCCTGTCCTGGGGGTCGACCGTCCTGTGAGGGAGACGGAGGTCTTCAAGGTCGGGTCCTGCTTCCAGGTGTCGTCGGTGTGCTTTTTTTTTTTGACCCAGGTGAGGTTATATGGGATGTGAGGAGTGGAAGGTGGTAACGATCGTGACCCATGTAAATAATGTATAGACTGGGGGAAGTTGTGCCGTTAATTGGCGGTTATGTATTTAAGGTGAAGCTACGGCGTTGTTTGGTCACATTTGTGAAGGTGCAAACCATAATATCTCGGGGTGTGGCGCTTATTGTGGTTATTCCGTGATGGAGGAAAGATGGGGGGTGAAATGGTATTGTTTGTGCGGCGTCGTATATGTCGTGCGAATGGTTAAACGCCACATGTGCTTGGTAAGGCCGCCTGAATTGTGACAGTAAGAAAAGCGGGTTGCGCAACTAAAAATACTTTCGTACATTCGTTATTTGGAGCAGACGCGTTAAACGTACGTGTAGGCTGTGTGTTGTGAAGTTCACTTATATAAGGTGTAGGGAACAGGGTGATGTAGAGAATGGAGAGAGGGTGGTAGTCCTAGTTGGCTTGCTATGGTAATCAAATAAAAGGGGTAGGTAAAGGGAGGGGGGGTGGGTATGATGAGGGTAGGGGTAACTTATGGATACTTATAGTAGCGTATACAATAGTTAGGTTAAGGTTGGGTTGGGTATTATAGAGGGGGTAGCTTAAGGGTATCTTTGGGTTAAGAATAATACTTATTATAAAGTGAGTGCAGGGATGTTAATTGTTATGTATATGAATAGGTTTTCATGTGCGGTGCTATGACATGTGATGTGCTATCCCATGTTTTGGTTGTGAGGGAAATGTTTTTATGCGGTCATTTTTTTTTTTTTTTTTTTTTTTTTTTTTTTTTTTTACTGATGATTTAATGTCGATGGGGATGTAATTTAAGATGAGAGAGAGTATTACCACAAGCATTTGTCAATACGGCTTTAAAAAATGGAGATTTTGAGGTCGATACGGGTTTCCTATTCTAGTTCGGTACCAAATATAGAGGGAATACTGTACTGTCGACTGTTCTGTTGTTCTGTTAATGGTTTAGTAGTGATAGAATTGTATGTGAACAAGAGCTATAGTATGCTGTTAAAATCGTCCATGGCATTAAGACAGACCTTGTGCTGTTAATGTCCGACTGGTCAGTTTTATTACTTTGCTGGTGACAATATTGGTTTTTGATTAGTGTGCCACTGGTGTGAGCATGGTCCACCTTTATAGTCGCGTTGTATGAGGGGGGGGGGGGGGTACATATATGGATGGAGAAATACAAACTCAGCCCCATGTGCAAATGAACTCTGGTGATTAAAAAAAAAAAACTGTTGTCTGGACCGATAACATTTACGACTGCTAGTCAAAAACTCTGGTAGGAACAGCAGTGGGCTGGGTTAAGTGGCGTTAAACCAGTATCGGTACCGTGTAGTCATAAGGACGTTTTGTAACTGTAGGTGCTGACAGACCGCCCTGGCTTCCGCCTTTGACTCCCGCCTGGGCTGTCGTTCCTGGTTTGCGCCTGAATCTACCCTGGCAGCTGTCCTGTCCGCTGTGATGTCTGCTCTGATGGTCGCCTGACTTCCGCCTTGGCTTGGCTCTGCGCGCGCCCACCACCCGTACCAGTCCGAGGTGGAACCGACCTTGGGTGGGTGCTAAGTGAGGCTGCGAGGGGGTGTGGGTGTGGTGTCACCTGCCGCCTGCGTCTGCCATTTTGGAGGAGAGTCCTACGTGCGTGACCTGTCCAGGTCACGTGTGTCCTCACCGCCAGCTTCCAGCCTGCGACTCTGTGACTGCAAGGTTGTTTCCACTGTGGTCCTCAGGTGTCACACGTAGGGTGTGATAGTTTACACTACTGCAGACACACACTTTGTGATAGGTAGTGCACTCTACTCTACACTTTCATCGGTTGGTGATCTCAATCATCTTCAGTCTCCGTTTGTTAGTCTTCAGTCTTCATCATCTGGGTAGCTTCATCGTCATCGTCATCGTTGGGTCTCGACAGCTGCGCCTCACTCTGTCGTCCTTCTTCATCCCCGTCCGATTAGCCAGTGGTGATGTGGTGACTACTGATGGTTGGAGACTTGCTAGGGTGGAGCTGCCATTAATGGTGTTGGCGGGCGGTGTGTGTGTGTGGGCGGGGGTGTGCGAATGTGTGAGTTGGGAAACTGTTTGACAAGTATATATGTGTTTCTTAGTAATTTGATTATTTGAGGGAAGAAGTGGTGGGTGTGTTTTGTTAAATAAGTGCTCCTGGGTGAGCAAATTGCCAGCAGAGGTTGGTCAGGTTATCTTGAGCGGCTGGGTATCGCATGGGCACCAAGGGTTCGGTGGCGCTGTCTAATTGCCTGGCAGTCCAGCCCTTGGTTACCATGTGATTCCGCCAGTGGTGCCCCTTGTCTAGGTTGGACTCTGGGTGGGTCGGGATCCCTGAGATTCCCAGCGACAGGAGGGCAAGTTGTTATTGGTTGGTGTTTGTATGCACCGGAGTTGGGTCTGTGCTTGACCGCTGTGCACTTGGGTGCTGTGGCGAAGGAATTTGCTGGGTTTATATGCCTGTCCTTTGAGTGCTCATGGGTTGTAATGTGGAAGTTAAGGTATATGTGCTGTTGGGTGATTGTGAATGATTGTGGGAGTGACTGTAAATAAAATTGGCTGTTTGTGCACCTGTATTCGTTTGCTTGTGTCTGTTTTGTAGTGCGTGTTTAAATATGGATTTGGAATCGTTTGGGAGTCGCAAGGTGTTGGAAATGTTAAAGCTTTATAGCAGAAATTTAAACAAGGTCTTATTGACTGTTTTAAGCAGGACTGGAGATCTTCTTTATCTTCTCATGATTTTTTTTTTACGTGTATTCCTTTTTCAAACGCGATGTTATTTGCTCTGAGTATGTATCTTTAATTACGAATATAACTGTGAGAAAGTATTTTACAAGGTTTTAGAACAGGGATGTCCCTTTTGAAGTCTCACTTTTAGTTTCAACCTGGTCGTAATACTGATTCTCGCTGTCCTTTTTGTTGTGACGTTGAAGAGAGTGAAATGCATTTTCTCTTAATATGTCCAATGTATGAAGATATTCGTGCCCTTTTTATTCCGCACCAATTCTGGAGGCAGCCGTCTTTTTAAAAATGGATATCTTTGATGTCTGGCACAAACCAAAAACTGATAAAAGAGGTCGCACTTTTTGTTCACAAAGCTCTCTGTATCAGAAACCTGAATTCCTAGTGTGTACATTAGTAACTGTGTGTTTAGTTGCTCCATTGCCAATTGTGTCTTAACTGCTTCATTGGTTACATTTTCTGTATGTTTAAATAGATTTGTATATACTGTTCTGGCGAATAAGTATGATTTAGCTGTGATCCTTTTTTTCTGCGTGCTTGATCATGTGTCACGATCTTTTTTGTGTGTTAATTGTGATGGGCCAGCAGCCTTGAAATTAAAGAATCAATCAATCAATTTCTCTAACATGCACACATCTGAGCACTTCTAGCTCCTGAAAAAGGCATACGCAACAAATGGCCGGCACAGTGTACGCGCTCAACTGATTGACAAGTGGAAATCATGTTAAACGTGGTATAGCTTGTGTGCCTGTCCAAAAGGACTTGGGCAAGTGCATGCGTCAATGTATGTATAAATCATGCTGAAAGATAACACATGTTCTTTACAAACAGGCGAGGTTTACTGTATACGTATAACGTACAAGGTATTATTCCTTCACAGAAACCATTAGCTACTGTACACTCATGACGTAACACAAGGTATTATTCTTCCACAGAAACCATTAGCTACTGTACACCCGTGACGTAACACAAGGTATTATTCCTTCACAGAAACCATGAGCTACTGTACACCCATGACGTAACACAAGGTATTATTCCTTCACAGAAACCATGAGTCACTGTACACCCATGACGTAACACAAGGTATTACTCCTTTACAGAAACCATGAGCTACTGTACACCCATGACGTAACACAAGGTACTATTCCTTCACAGAAACCATGAGCTATATAACACCCATGACGTAACACAAGGTGCTATCCCTTCACAGAAACCATGAGCTATGTAACACCTATGACGCAACAAAGTATTATTCCTTCACAGAAACCATGCGCTACAGTAACCCATGGCGTAAGACAAGGTATCATTTGCCATGCACCGCATTCCTTGATATCTTAATGGAATGCCCTGCGCGTGCCTGCACCCATCGTCAACACAGCGCAGGCCTCCAAGGGTGGTACAGGACTGCTCTAAAGGCAGGTGAGGACAGTGCTTCTCTGGGTCCTCCCCAGCACCTTCGGGTGTTTGTTTTTTCTTCTTCTTCTTCTTCTTCTTCTTCTTCTTCTTCTTCTTCTTCGTAGTAGTAGTAGTAGTAGTAGTAGTAGTAGTAGTAGTGATTAAGGTCTACTCTGTCTGTCTGTCCGTCTGTCTGTCTGTCTGGATAGTGAATCACTCTTGGGATCGGATTTATACGACTTGAAAAACCTTTCCATCCACCCAGTGATAAATAGGCATGTGAATCAGGTCAGGAAACGTTTAAAGCGGCGGAAGGAGATGAATGTATTCGGCCTTCCATCTTGTCATGCCCCAGAGACAGTAAACCTGTGAGAGTGTACTGCCCCTATAGCCATTAGTCTATGGTACTTACCCTTCTTTACCTTTAACCCGCGTTTACATTTCCTCTCTCTTTGGTGGCGGTGTAAGCAACGATGGTATTGTTGAAGGTCGTGGCAGCTTGTACATCACGTCACAAAGAAGGCTTTTATTTTTTTCCCAGTTTATTTGAAAAATGGAAGTCGTAAGCCAGGCCACTATCTATTTCCTTTTGTCCGATGAGGCTTGAACAAAACACAAAAAACAACAACAAACAAACAAATCAGCAGCTGCCGGGATGAAAACAACGATTTACTGAATGTGGATGCTTCGAAATTGATTTCAAATGTCTTTTTCGGGCTTTTTATTTGTTTGTTTGTTTGCTTCTGCCTTCGTTTTTTAAGCAATGTAAATTGAAGGGATGGAATGGGACGGGATGAAGAGTAGATAATCAGAAGAGAGAGAGAGAGAGAGAGAGAGAGAGAGAGAGAGAGAGAGAGAGAGAGAGAGAGAGAGAGAGAGAGAGAGAGAGAGAGTCAGGCACAGAAAGGCAGGCAGGCGCTTAGGCAAACAGAGAGTGAAATGGAGACAAGAAAACCTCAATGATTTGTATGTATATTGTTTTTATCGCATTGTTATGATTTTCTACTGTATGTGTATGCATATTGTGATGTATTGTATTACAAGTGTGATTCAAAGTGTAGCTTTGTATGTATTTTTTTGTACGTGTTTTGTATTGTGTTGCATGCGTGCTGTATTGTATTTAATCTCTTTTTTTATTGTACAAAGCTACAGGTAAAATTGTTTATTAAAAGCAGAACAGATGTATATCTGAAAATAAATTAGATCCTCTTAACTGTACTTCATTAGAATACTAAAAACAGATTTTTTTTTGGCATGTGAGGACTGTGAATAGTAAACAAATCCTTTGTAATGGCCCAAACCTAGCAGCTCTGTCTATTATCGGACTGTGATTGGGAGCGAAAGCAAGATGGAAGTCCAAAACGTATATACTTGCTTTCACTTCCAGTAATTCAAACTCAAGAGTGACAGTGTGGCACCGCGACTTCTATCATTTTGTTAATCAAAAGCACATGAATACACAAAACAAAGCGCAAGGTACCGCCTATCTGCACACACACACACACACACACACACACACACACACACACACACACACACACACACACACACACACACACACACATACACACACACACACACACACACACACACACACACACACACACACACACACACTGAGTTTATTGTCAAATTAACTCATAGTTGTACGACATTTACGAAAACGCTATGTACCGAACGTCAACACACACACACACACACACACACACACACACACACACACACACACACACACACAGAGAAAGTGGTCAACAGACACGTTTTTTTTCAGATATTACAAGCAGCAGTCATTTAAAAACTCTCAGAAAATGTACTTCCC
>JADBJO010015237.1:5037-37537 GCA_016801955.1 Conus betulinus
GAGAATGTTTGATACATTAAAAGGCTTCCTAACAGAAAGAAGCATATGTACACGGATTGTAAGAACTTGACTTGTTCATCCTATAGGAATGTAGATATGGGCATTCCTCAGGGATCAGTTATTGCTCCCATGTTGTTCACAATCCTAATCCATGATCTTCCTAAATCAATGTCAAAAGCAACGCAGGTGGTTCAATATGCAGATGATATTATCGCTATTTGGGTTAGCTGTAAATTAAAGAAGCATTCCAATAAAAGACCAGTAAAACTTTGTACAGAAGTTGTAACAAAAGGAATTGGATGAATTCTCTCTCTCTCTCTCCTCTCTCTCTCTCTCTCTCTCTCTCTCTCTCTCTCTCTCTATCTATATATATATATAATATATATAATATATATATATATATATATATATATATATATGAAAAAGAAAAACGGATTAGAACTATCTGGAGAAAAAAAAAAACGTGGTCTTATGTCGTTTTAACAATGGTGAGAAACCAAAGATACTACCCTCGCTTTTGCTAGATGGTCAGAATCTGGAATATAAACAACAAACAAAAAAAATTAAGTTCCTGGGGAGTACCTTTAACTCCTAAGCTGAACTGGAAAACACACGTTGAACATTGATTGATAAAACAAGAAAAAGATTTAAACGTTCTTAAAAATTATATGCTGTCAACCATGTGATGAGGACTGTCATACCCTTTTACATCTATACATCTCTTTAGTCTGATCAAAACTGACATATGGGCAGGAAGTGTATTTCTCTGCACCTAATTCTCTTTTAAATAGATCGCAAAGCTTGGATAGTAAGGTCATGAAATTAGCTCTGGGAGTCTCAGTTCCTACAAACACTCATAGATGTTATAAAGAAACAAATATATTACCACTAATGAGAAGCGAATATTGGATGTATCCAAATATATTGTCAGAGGTCTTTCTGTTGAAAATTCAGTTACTGAAGAAATACTAATGGATCCCAGTAAAATTTTCCTAAGAGGTCTAAAACACTTGTTATATATTCAACCAATTAGAAACTATACATCTGACTATGTCACATTGTGATATTGATATTACTGCTATACCAGAATTTTCCTGCGGTACTTACAATGCCTCTTGGGAGCACCTAAATGCTTCTTTTGATGACAAATACACTTTGATAAAGAAAAGTGATAATGTAAATATTTTAGCAACTGAAGTTCTGAACATTGAGAAAACAGCTATCCAAATCATTTAAAAGTGTTTACAGATGGGTCTGTAATGGAATCCTCTGACAGTGGTTCTGGCTTATCATACCAACTTTATTGTGTCAGGAAATCATATTATTTAGGGAACAGGGTTTTTAATCTTCACCTCAAAATTACATGCAATACTGAAGGCTTTGACTTACATATATGATACACCAATTGCTTTCTATAAATTTTACTTTGTATTGATTCCAAACCTGTTTTGCAATCACTAGAGCGTTGGGACTGCAAAGCTAGAAAAGATTTGCTTTTTTGATATAAAAACATCTACTGCATTTTGTCATGACTCTAGGCATAAGAACTGGATTTTTGTTGGGTCCCATCTCACTGTGGTATAAATTGGAATGAAATAGCAGGACAGTCTTGCAAAAGAAGGAGCAAACAGAAATGCTGAAAATTTATTAAACAATCCCTTAGATTGATCCATTTGTGAATATTATCCAAAAAAAAAAAACAAACAAACAAACAAAAAAAAAAACATATATACATAAGAAGAATTTAAGTAAAAAAAATGTCTAGTTTACCATCGTGTCCCAGGCACATTGTCAGATTAATTCATAAATTAAGGCTGAATACCTGGAACACTAAAACATTCTCATGGTATTACTTGTGACTGCAAAGAAAAGATTTCTGTACGTCATCTTTTATTTGAATGCTCAATGTTGACCACGCTCTGTCAGGAGAAAGGTATTGAGATGACAAACTTTGATAATGTTACTGTGTTGATATGGTTCACATGTTGGTGAAATGTGCCATGGTTATTTCGCAGTCACTGGTGGATTTTTTTTTTTTATATAAAAATCAATTTTATGTACCGCTTGGGTATTTCATTTATGTAAGCATGCATATATCAGATGGGGGGTTTGAAAGTATAACTAACGTGGATGATAAGTTAAGTGTGGAGGTTTTTCTTTCTTTTTTTCTCTTCTTTTTTTCTTTCATTAGTTAAGTGTCTAATATCATCCGGCGATGAAAAGACATTAAATAAACCACTGAACTGAACTGATCATTTTTATATTGAAATGTCTGTCCTGACAAATATTGTGACGCAAATGAAGTAATCGACTACCGCTACTTTTCCTCTAAGCAGGCATATTTTTGAAGATATAGAATGGTTGTTTCCCGATGTAAAGATGAACATGTTTCTTCAAGCAGTCCTCTTCCCTCAAGCTAAAGCTCATGCACTATAAGATCTGTATAGCGAACGGAAAGGAAAAGAAGAAAGAAAAAAGCTGAACATGGTCCTTGAAACGTATGATCCTCTGTGTCCTTCCTTTTGTTCTCTACGTCCACATATCCCACACAAACAAAGGGAGTTTGTACCATACTCCCCGATTGATGACTCTCTTCACTGCACATGTTCGGGAGTTTGTACCATACTTCCCGATGGTGACTGTCTTTACTGCACATGCTCGGGTTACTGAATTTGAGGGGGGAAAAGCAAAAACTATTATTTCCGATCAGTAGGCCATGTTCCACATGTCCATCAGTCCTGATCTGATGTATTTCATGCACTAGTAGAATGAAATCATTAGCAATGCTATTCTCAACACTGTCTCTGTACACTTGCCTGAAAGGTCCAAATGGCTCAAATGCAGACTTGTTACATGCAGTTTTTTAAAACACTGAAGAAATATTGCTAATTGCTGAGGACTCTGATTTTGTACATGAATGTGGAAAATTAATGAAATGCAATAACCAATTATTGCTGTGTAGAACATTTTTTCTTGTCAGCAAGTACCTTTTAAATGCTGTGTAGCTCCCTGGCTAACAAAACATATGGTTTGCCTAACAACTGGAAACAGTCTGGCTGATTCGTTACATAGAATTTATTTTATGTGTTCTCTCACCTGCTTCTGTTGGGTGACTTGTATTTTTCGACTGTTTATAATCTTAAGACATAAACAGTTTTTCAAGTATCAGCAAACATTCAACATCTAGATATATTTCACACGAAATTCTGTTAAAAGACCAAAGCTTTAACATTTACAATGTTTCATCGGACATATCTATCTCTGGTAATCGTTTATCTATGTTTGTTTTGTTTTATGCTCTGATTTAAGTCAAGAAGGCATTTATTTTAAAGTAGTATGGGTAGGAGCTCTTTCCACTTGACAATTGGCATTACGTAAAACACCTCTCTCTCTCTCTCTCTCTCTCCTCTCTCTTCTCTCTCTCTCTCTCTCTCTCCTCTCTCTCTCTCTCCTCTCTCTCTCTCTCCTCTCTCTCTCTTCACCCACATTCGCACACATCATCTAGTATTACGTAATCATTGGTTTTGTGTGTGTGTGTGTGTGTGTGTGTGGGTGTGTGTGTGTGTGTGTGTGTGTGTGTGTGTTGTGTGTGTTTGTGTGCGTGCGTGCGTGCGTGCGTGTGTGCGTGTGTGTGTGTAAATCTTCCATGACTACTGCTACGCTTGGCATGTCAAAATGGTCAACAAACCATTTCGTAAACTAGATTTGCTTACTTACCTTATTTAACCGTGGAGCAGGTCTTCATAGCCTTGGAGAGTTATCACTTTCGTGATTTTATAATGCATCTGCTTCCTTTCATTTTACGGTCCTTAGACAAAATCCATACAATCCATACCAACAATAATAGGAAATATGGACGTAAATATGATGTTTGATAGGGAAGGTATACAAGCCGAACTGGGAGTATTATATCTGCATCATTTTGGTGACTGATCCCCCGCCATGTCAAAGTGGTGCAGAATTGGAAAGTAAAAGAAAGAAAGCATTTACTGTAATGATACGTTTAAGGAACTGATGTATGAACGGAACTCACTGTGTTTGCTAAGAGAAAGATATGTTAGCTCTCTGTTATCCATAGGTTCCAAAGATTGTGACCTGTGAAGGGAGTTTCCGAACGCCGGATATCTGCCTTCAGTATGTTTGATAGCTTCTGTGTTCCAGAGCGCCTGAAGCGGCGACAGCCCATATCTCAAGTGTTTCTGGATTCAGGCAGCTGAGTTTTCCATCTGAATATAGGTGAGGGAAATCATTATGCCTTCTAACGCAGTAGTGGCTATGGCATCTGGCTAGACATTATGTCTTGTCTCTCATCTTTCTTGCTTGAAATATCAATGTGAGGCTTGTTAGTAGGAAAAGAGGAATAAGTATCCCGTTCCTGCTTTTTTGCCCTGTTTTCCTATTTTTCCCCCCCCTTTTTTTGCTAAAGGGTTAGGAGAAAAGTCCATGTACAGTGAAGCTTTCCCAGAAGAAGAAATATTACCATTTGGACCATCTGAAACAAACGATTTCACTCCTGTTTGCTGAGAGAGAGAGAGAGAGAGAGAGAGAGAGAGAGAGAGAGAGAGAGAGAGAGAACAAAACAAGTGTTTCTTATTTCATCATACCTAGGACAGTAATGTACAAAATGATTTTCATCATCTCAATTACTTTACATGTTGAACAAGCAAAGTTTAGGTTTTCACTAAATATTCTCCTAAATGAAGAACCATTTATTGGTTAGTACCCCCAGTCTTAATTTCACAAGTCCGTCACGGAAGCATCTGATATCTAAAAACTGGAAATAAGGTTCGCTTTCTAGGGGTTGTTTTAAAAAGCCGATAATTTCTGTATATATATATATCTTTATTCATAATAGATTCCTCCCATTCTTGTAAATAATTATCTTTCAGTCTTTGTTTGAATAAAGAGAGAAAAGCCTTTTCACATCCTACTCCTTGATTTACTCATGCATGCCCAAACCCCATTCTGAACATAATTTTTTCTGATCTGACTTGCCCAACAAACTTTGCCCCCCTTTCATCTAATTTCCAAAGCATTGCATATGCAATCCTTGGGATTCTAGTCGTGTCCATCTTTAGAATTCTAAGCCAATTTTAATACATCTGAAATAACTATTCACATATAATGGGTACCTTCCTGTTTCCCCAAGAACAAACTTATTTGGTACTTTTAATGGACTCGTAAAAATCGTTTGCATGCATAACTGTGACCTTTTCAATGTTGTCTAATCTATTCATACCCCACATTTCAGCTGCATACAGTAATATAGGTTGTACTTGAGTGTCAAATATTTTTGAAAAAAACAAGATTTTGAAATATCATGCAATCTGCCCAATATGTTTCACACATTCAATGCAAGCTCTTCTGCCCTTCACCGCCAGAGCATCAACACACTTTGGTATGCTCATTTTAGTTGTAAACACAAAACCAAGATAGTTTATATTCATTCATTTACTTCTAAAGAATCTCCATTTATATTCCATTTGTCGTTTTTGCCTAGAAACCTCCTTTTCGAAATACCATAACCTTTGTTTTGTCTTTGTTAATATTCAGAAATAGCTTTTTGCAAGATTCGTTCAGTACATCAATTTGATTCTGTAGACCTCTAACGGTGTTGGATAGCAGAACTGTATCATCAGCAAACAAAAGAATACATAGCTCAACATAACCTGATAACAATTGGATACCATGTATTCCATTTTCTTCCACTGCAATACCAATTTCATTTATAAAAAATTGAAAAAAGTTCTGGGCTCAGGATGCAGCCTTGTCTCACCCCCAACAGGACAATAAAAAAATCAGTCACACGCGATCCTCTATTCTGACGCATGAAAGAGCTGATTTATAAATAGCCCTTATTGCCGTAAATTTACCATGGATTCCTGTTTTTTAGCAGAATCAAATAATAATGATCCATGCCGAACTGCATCAAACGCTTTTCTCAGGTCCACAAAAACATGCAAAAAGCTTTCCTCCTTTCTTTTGAAAAACATTTCCGAATGATTTTATTCAAGGTAAAAATGTGTGGTCAAATGTAGAATACCCCTTCCTGAAACCTGCTTGGGACTCTGTTAGCTTCTTATTTGTTTCAATAAAGTTCACTAATCTCTTGTTGATAATATTAGTATAGCATTTACTCATTAAACTCAATAATGACACACCTCTGTAATTATCTGTTACTGTTTTATCACCTTTCTTAAAAATTGGTACTGTAATAGAATTTGTCCATTCCTCAGGATATTGACCTTTCTCGAAAAGATTATTAAATAACTCTGTCATGAATTTGACTGATTGCTCACTACATAGTTTTCAGCATTTCTGGAGTAAGTCAATCAATACCGCATGCTTTTCCATTTTTCAGTTTATGAACTGCCTCATAAACTTCTCTTTCATGAATAGGTGAGTTTAAATCACTGCATTCTGATTCATAACTTTCAAAGATCAAATCAAATGTTTTTATTTCTGAAACATTGAATAGGCTTTTAAAGTGGTGAAGCCACTGTTTGGTCAGAAATTTCAGGACGAATGCGAGCCCTTTTCTTACCAGACATGAATTTTAACTTCTTTCCAGAACGATTTACTGTCTTTGCCAAAACTTGCAAGTTTTCTTGCTTTTTCACGTTTAAAGCTGCTCTGTTGTTTTTTTTTTCTTTTTAGCAGTGTTTTTGTACTCCTTCCTATCCTGAACAAATTGCCTCCTTTCCTCGGATTGTTGTGTATTTGACACAGTATATGTTACTTGCCCTGCTTTGTTTGATTTCCTCAGTATCATCAACGAATTCCTTGCTTTTATCTTAAACTGTCTACATTCAGTATCATACCACTGTGGAGGTTTAATCTCTTTATCAATACAGACACATTTTTTCATGCAGTTACTACTTAGCACCAAGGTTCTAGAAAACAAGGTTACAGCTTGATTCACATCATTATCAATATGTGCTAGAGCTTGTTTAATACATTCTTGCATTTCCTTTGTATTGACATTTTCAATGAACTGTTGCTCTAATGACTTATCGCAACATTGCTTTTCCATCCACTTTTTTGCTTTCTTACCTTGGCTGTCCACGTTTCGCCTGAGAACTGAGGGTGGTTAACAGTTTGATACAAACAGGTAAATGTGATGAATCAATAGAGGACAGAATATTAAAGAACTAATATAATTCTGTAAACATAAACCACTAGAAGTTATAAAGTATTCAATTGTGCTCCCTCCATTGTTCGATACAAAAGTAAGTGATGCATCGAAATCATAATTACTTAAACCATTGTTTATCTGATTTCCACACATTGTCCGTAACAGTTCATTCTGTAGAAGAGGGAGAGAGAGAGATGAAGGAGAGGAGGGAGAGAGAGAGAGGAGAGATTGAGGATGAGGGAGAGATGAGAGGAGGGAGCGAGGCGGACGAGGAGAGAGAGAGAGAGAGTGAAGAGAGGAGAAGGGAGAGAGAGGGAGGAGAGAGGGAGAGGGAGAGAGAGAGAGAGAAGGGAGGAAGGGAGAGAGAGAGAGAGACGAGGAGAGGAGGAGGGAGGAGGAGAGAGAGGGGGGGGAGTTGGAGAGAGAGAGGAGCGAGAGGAGAAGAGAGAGAGAGGAGAGAGAGAGAGATGAGAGGGGAGGAGAGAGGAGAGTGGAGAGAGAGAGAAGGAGAGAGTCTTGAGGAGGAGAGAGAGTTGAAGAGGAGAGAGGAGGGATGAGAGAGGGGGAGGGAGAGGGGCGGGAGAGAGGAGGGGAGAGAGGAGAAGAGAGGAGGAGAGGGAGAGAGTTTGAGAGGAGAAGAGGAGAGGGAGAGAGGAGAGAGAAGAAGAGAGAGGGGGACGAGAGAGAGAGGAGGGCGAGAGAGAGAGAGGACGATGAGAGGTTGGGCGGAGATGAGGAGGAGAGACGAGAGAGAGTAGAGAGAGAGGAGAGAGAGAGAGAAGAGGGAGGATGGGGGAGGGAGGAGAGAGAGGAGGAGGAGAGAGGAGGGAGGAGAGAGAGGAGGGATCAGAGCGAGCCCCCCCGGAAAGGGAAGATGATCAGACACGCCCTCCCCCCACCCCGAGGGAGGAGGAGGAGGGAGAGAGGGAGAGAGAGGAGAGAGGAGAGAGAAGAGAGAGAAGAGAGGGGGGAGGGGTGAGGGAGATGAGCGATGAGAGAGCAGAGGAGAGGAGGAGGAGAGACGGGGGTAGAGAGAGAGGAGAGAGAGAGTTGAGTGGAGGATGACGAGGAGAGGGGAATGGAGAGAGGAGAGAGAGGAGCGAGGAGAGGGGGAGAGAGGAGAGGGAGAGAGAGGATGAGAGAGAGAGAAGAGAGAGAGAGAGAGAGAGAGAGGTAGAGGAGGGAGAGAGGCAGGGGAGGAGAGTGAGAGGAGAGATGAGAGAGGAGAGAGTAGGAGAGAGAGAGAGGGGAGGAGAGGACGGAGAGAGCAGCAGGAGGAGGAGGAGAGCGGGGAGAGAGAGAGAGGGGGGGGAGAGGGGGAGTGGAGGGAGAGAGGGGAGGAGGAGAGAGGAGAGAGGGAGAGGAGAGAGAGAGAGAGAGGGAGAGGAGGGAGAGCGAGAGAGGGAGAATGAGCCGAGAGAAGAGGAAGAGGAGAGAGAGAGGGGGAGAGAGAGAGGAGAGAGGAGACGAGAGGGAGAGGGACGAGAAGCGAGAGGAGGAGGAGAGAGGAGGGAGAGAGCGGGAGGAGGCCGAGGAGGAGAGAGAGTAGGAGGAGAGGAGAGAGGGAGAGGAGGAGAGGAGGAGAGGAGGGAGGGCGAGGAGGAGAGAGGGAGAGAGACCGGAGAGGGAGAGAGGATGAGGGAGCCCGTGAGAGAGAGAGGGGAGAAGAGAGAGAGATAGCGATGGGAGAGAGGAGGGAGAGAGAAGAGAGAGAGGAGAGAGGAGAGAGAGAGAGAGAGGGGAGAGAGCGAGAGAGAGAGAATGGGAGAGAGGAGAGCGAGAGATGAGAGAGAGACGAGAGAGAGGGAGAAGAGGAGACGGAGGGGAGACGGGAGAAGAGAGGAGAGAGAGAGAGAGAGAGAAGTCTGAGAGAGAAAGGAGAGGAGAGAGAGGAGAAGAGGGAGAGGAGGAGGGGCCGGGGGCAGATGCGGAGATGGAGAGTGAGAGATACGGAGGGAGAGAGAGAGAGAGGAGAGGCGGAGAGGGAGGGGGGGAGAGGAGAGGAAGAGGGAGGGAGAGAGAGGAGAGAGAGATGACGAGAGATGGAGAGAGAGGAGGAGAGAGGAGGAGAGAAGAGGAGAGAGAGAGGAGGAGAGAGAGAGAGGAGAAGAGAGGAGAGGAGAGAGAGGAGGAGGAGCGAGGAGAGAGGAGAGGAGGGAGAGAGGAAGAGGGCGAAGAGGAGAGGAGAGAGGGAGGGAGAGAGAGACGGAGGAGAGAGGACGAGAGGAGAGAGAGGAGAGAGGAGGAGGAGAGGGGGGAGGAGGGGAGGGAGTAGGGCAGAGGAGGGAGACGGAGAGAAGGTGAGGAGAGGGGAAGGAGAGGAGAGGGTGAGAGGGAGAGGAGAGAAGAGGGAGAAGAGAGGAGGCGGGGGAGACGAGAGAGAGGGGAGGGAGGGAGAGAGAGAGAGTAGAAGAGAAGGAGAGAGAGGGAGAGGAGGGGGGGGAGGAGTAGAGAGGGGGACGGAGAGCGGGAGAAGAGGAGGGAGGGAGGAGAGGACGGAGAGGGGAGAAGAGATGAGGGAGGAAGAGGAGGAGAGTGGGAGAGAGAGGAGAAAGAGAGGGAGAAGGGGGGGAGGAGAGAGAGGGGGGTGGTGAGTGGAGAGACGAGAGAGGCAGAAGGGGGAGATGGAGAGAGGAGGAGGAGCGAGGGAGCGGAGTGAGTAGAGCGAGAGGAGAGAGAGAGAAGAGGGAGAGTGAGAGAGGGGGAGGGGAAGCGAGGGAGAGGAGAGGAGGAGAGGAGGAGAGAGAAGAGAGAGACGAGGGTGAGAGAGAGAGAGAGAGAAGAGAGAGAGGGAGAGAGGAGGGAGAGAGTGGGGAGAGAGAGAGAGAGGGGGAGGAGAGGAGAGAGGAGAGAGACAGAGGAAGGGAAGGCGAGATGTGAGAGAGAGAGGGAGAGAGAGAGAGAAGGAAGAAGAGAGAGGAGAGGAGAGAGAGAGAGAGAGAACGAGAGAGGAGAGTGAGGGAGAGAGAGGAGAGAGAGAGCGAGAGAGAGGAGGAGAGGGGAGAGAGAGGGAGAGGAGAGGGAGGAGAGTCGAGTGAGAGAGTAGAGAGAGAGAGGAAGAGAAGAGGAGGCGGGAGGGAGGGGAGGAGAGAGAGTTGGGGAGGCGGTGAGGAGAGAGAGGAGGAGAGGGGAGAGAGGAGAGGGGGAGATGGAGAGAGGAGAGAGAGTTCGGAGGAGAAGCGGAGAGGATGAGAGAGAGTGGCGGGTGAGAGAGGAGGAGGAGGGAGGAAGGAGGAGGGAGAGAGAGAGAGAGAGATGAGTGAGAGAAGAGAGACGAGCGGAGAGGGAGGAGAGAGACTCGGAGGGAGAGAGGAGGAGAGGGGAGGGAGGAGGAGGGGCGAGGGGAGCCGAGAGAGAGGGAGAGAGAGAGGAGAGAGAGAGGAGGGGAGAGAGGAGAGACAGCCGGAGGGGAGAGGAGGGAGGGAGAGCGAGTGCGGACGAGGAGAGAGAGGGAGAGAAGAGGTAGAGAGAGAGAGAGGCAGAGTAGAGAGGAGAAGGGGAGGAGATGAGGGTCAACGAGAGGAGTGTGAGATGAGAGGAGAGAGAGAGAGCGATTTTTTCAGGATAGGTGAGGATGCGAGCTTGTAGAGCTTTATTATATATAGTCTCATTTCTGTGTGGTGAAGCAAAATTATCAATGAGGGAGAAGCCTATAATATGTGGATGCCCAAGCGACTAATAATTATGGTCCATCCATTGGGGAACAGGGTTCCAATGCCTCTTTGGAGAAGAGACTGAAATGGATTATCAAGGCAGATAGACAGGGCGCATGCTACCTGTTCACCACCTCTTAAAGCTAAAAGTTCGTACAAAAACAAAACATCTGCACTCATTTGGACCCCACTAGTGGGGTCAAGCGGGACAAGCTAGAATATCCAAACACTGTGCCCTGGCAGGTCCCCTGGGGAAGCTACTTCAGTGCCTCTGCTTGCAGCAGCAGAATATCCTTGGAAGACAGCAGCTATCAGTGAGAAATGTACTTCAAATGGCAAGGGATTGAAGTGCTACTTTTGTCTCTGATAATGGGCTGATTAGTGCTGTCAGTCAGTCACTTATTTCCTACTGCAAACTGCGCAGACCTCAGCTAGTAATATCCTGATCAGCCAGTCTTCTGCTATTGGTGTCTGGTGCCCAGAGCAAATTTGAGAAGTGGACTCAAGCTGCACACTAGACAAAAAAAATAGAAAGAAAAAGAATCTGCCAACAATAAATGTCCGATCACCTACACACGATTGACGGCATTAAGAACACAACCATCATCTATTCTGTGCTAAAGTTACATTCCAGGAGACCAGACTGCAATAAGATGGCTGTCTAAGTGTCATGTGAATGAGAAAAGTTTTTGAATGAGAGGGGGTTTTGACCTTGCCTTTCTTTTTTTCTCTTGTAAACAAGCGCTTACCATACAAGGCACAAAACAACCACATTGTCCTCCACAAGACGTGGAAACACCCTTCAGATTTCCAAGAATGCGGTCTGTCACAGGATCATCAATGACACATACTGTTATTTCACCTGTAAAATAGGGAGTACAAACATAAACACATGCCACAGGGTATAATTCAATTTTGCCACCAAATGAACAACATTGCTGATGTTCCCCAGTGTTTTGGTCTTTTCTGACTAAATCTTTGCATTCACCAGCAGTAGTACATCCAGTGTCTCTCAACAGTGTAGCACCAAACCCATTGACAATACAATATTCAATATGCAAACCACTGACATCAGTGACAGACACTAAAACATGCTGCGTATCTTTAGTAGTTTTGCTTGGGATCTGTTGTCAAGCACACATTACCCTGTGCTAGAAAAGGACAGTCATTTTTTCTTGTGAAGTATACAGGAACAGTGCCAACAACCATTGTCCATACCAGATACTGTATTTGGTACTGTACTATAATCAATACCACCACGGTTTGAAAATTGTCCACTGCCACGACTAGCTCTAAATTGACTAGCACGTCGAGTATTGGTATTTCCTCTTGGGTAATAATTTGCATTTGGATTACCCTGTGAAGAAGTTTGTCCAGAATTATTCTCTTGCAAGTTATTATAGGGAATGCACATTATTCCTGTTTGTATTCCGTCTTTGAGAAAAAACTCTGGCCTACTCTATGACCATAACTTTTGTTTGGTTGAGAACGACACTGACCAAACTGTCCTGATGAAGCAACATTTGCCTTAAACACATCACGGTCAGATTTCCTTGCAAAATGCTTTTCCAGATGAGCAGTTCGATACTGATCTGCCAGCTTACACATATCCTCTGCAGTTTTACAAGATCTTTCTTTTAGAAAAAAAACAGCTAGGTCTTTGGATACACTTTGTAAAATCTGCTCACGTAACAACAAGTCACGCAAATCAGCATATTATTTCTGTGTTTGGGCCAATTCAACCCTACGCTCAAATAAATCACTTGTTCTAATAAAGAAAGCTGCAAATGATTCGCCTTTTTCTGGACGAACTGAACGAAATTTTTCTCTAAAACCTTCATCTGTATATTGAAACTTCTTTAAAAAGTTCAGCTTTCAGCTCTTCCCATGTAAGAGTATCACAAGCTGCCAAACCATGATACAGAGAAAGGGCATTGCCTTTGAATAGGGATGCAACATACAATGTCCATTTGTCCTTGCTCCAACCACATGATGAAGCATGGTTTTCAAACCTAAAAAGAAAAGAGTCTATGTCATCACGATTCTCATCAAAAGGGGGCATTTGGGAATGTAGGAAGTTTTACCTGCAACCTGAACAGGAACAGTATCAGTTTGAGAAACATTTACATTTGCAGATTGTTGAACAGCCTGTTGCTTTAACTGAAGTTCCACTCGTTTTTATTCAAATTCCAATCTTCTCATTTCAAGTTCATGCGCCCTGATCTTTTCCTTTCTCTCTATCTGTGCTTTTCTATCCCTCTCTTCTTTTTTCTAACTGTGCTTGTCTATCCTTCTCTTCTTTTTCTAACTGTGCCTGTCTATCCTTCTCTTCTTTCTCTAACTGTGCTTGTTTATCCTCTGCTGCTGCTCTTCTAATCCTTTTTCTCTCATCTGCCTCTGTTACTTTCTTCTCCTCCCTTTCTTTCGTTCTGAGCACCCGTTCTTCACACTGATTAATGTAGGATATCAAAGCATCACTAGACAACTGCAATTTCTATCCCTGGGACAAACATCTGTTGAAACGAACGTTTCCTCATCCTCCTTTACAAATAATGATTGAAATTCCTCTATTTATCGATCATCTACTGCATCAGCCATCCTTTATGAGAGTGTAGATAACGTTTTAAAGAAATCCCACAGCGTGTAAATGGGGTAGGAAAGTTAAGATGTGGAATAAAACACTATTTAAAATAAAACAATGTAAACTTACTTGGCACTGATCACAAGAATACAGAGTTCAAAACATTCAAGTTTTGTAAAAAAAAAAAAAAAAAAAGAAAACGATGACGGGACGGAAAAGAATATTTTTTCCCAGTAAAATTGATTGAGTATGGAAAAGCACCCTAGTGAAAAAAAATGTTTTATTTAAGTTAATTTAATTGGCCAAAAAAATGTGAGAAATAAATTCCTCTGAAAGACTAAATTTTGAAAAAGATTTCCGAAATACCTAGAAAAAGTAAGAATTTGTTTTCTTAATTATTGCTTAAAACTAAAGTAGAGCAATGTTTTCAAAAAGGAATCCAAAAGAATGTGCCAGAAAAAAAAAACAGACAATTTTACAAAAAAAGATTTTCAACTAAACCCTACAACATTCAAAAAATAAAGGGAGCATTTACACACACTAATCAGAAACCCTATTTAAAATAGGAAAAAAAATGACGCCTAAACTTGGAACTAGAGAGGAACTTATTGTAAAGAATATCAAGAGAATTTTAATTAGAATACAGACAGAAACCAAGAGAGGCGATTTTTTTTAAGTAGGAAAAGCAAGACAAAGTTAAAGAACCCTTAGGTAGCCCACCACTAATTCAAACTACCACCTATAGACCTAGAGACGGGAATACTAAGAACAAATATACGTTACATAAATAACTCACACCACAAATATAGAAAAGAAAAACAAAATTGAAAATACCAATGAAAATGAATAAATATAACAATAATTATTCAACAATGCAGAGAGGAACAAAATAATATCTTTATAATTGCAATTTGGCAGAGCAACTTTACTTGTATTTTTTTTATGCAAAGGGGATCAAAACAATATTTTAGCTGCACTACCCACTCAAAAAAAAAATCCTATTAAATTTTAACCTAAATTCAAAGACGGGGTCACCACTGTCACACACCCATGTTTGTGCACATACACACGTACACTCACAAACACAGTATGTTTACTTCGTACGCAACGCACAATCACTCCATTCATCCAAAGGAGCACTATCACCACAAAATTAAGTTTTCTATAAAACGCTCCCTTTACTCAACAATAAAAGAAAAGGGCCTTAATTCTTCTTTTCGCTTCACTATGTTTTTCCAACAATTATTTCTTCTCTTCACAAGATATTTCCCCACATACAAACAATAATACAATATTCAAAGTTTTATCAAGAATCAAACACACACACACACACATGTTAAACTATCAGTTCGTTATATTAAATTGTTGCAGTAAAGACAAGTCATCTTCTTGACTTGTCGAGGAGCTTTCGTGCACTTGGCTGTACCACCTCTGGACCACCACAGTCTGGATCCTCACTAGACCGGTACACCTCTAATCGGGAACACCACTGGACGCTGAGGGATTCTGTAACAAAACCCTAGGTCCAGGGTTAACCTCTAAAATGATTTTTTTTTTTTTTCACTTTATCTGTTATTATTCATAGCTCCTTTTTTAACTCCTTTCACATTCACTCCAAAATCAAAATAAAATACTTACATGAGTCTTGTTCCACCAACTTATTCCTACCTACAGTTGGGGTACAGAAGAAAGAAATCTTTATACAACAATATTTCATTTATTCATTTTTCAATTATTCTTTTCTTTTTTCGCGTTCAACGTTCATCTTTCTCTTTTTCGCAAATAGCGCATATCCTCAAATCTTTATGATCATCAAACTTCTGTTATCATTACAATTACACCTTTAATGTAATTGCTTTAAACCAGTTTACCACCCCAACTGGTACTCATCTTCTAGGAATAATAACCGACAAGCCTACCCTAGTAGGCTTCCAGTCTACATCTACACTCTATACTTGAGTGAAACTTGCCACGCCAGGCATCTTACACCCACCAAGGGTTAAGTACACCCAAACCAGGGTTGCATCGGACAAACCAGTCCAACCATGTAGCACACCCAACCCAGGGTTGCATAGGACAATCCTAGTCCTGGCTATATTAAAACCCCCACGAGGGTTACAATTGGACATCCCCCTATGTCCGTGTCCAGAGCTCCTCTGAAGTAACAATAATCCTCCACCCTTCCTCACATTGGGTGAACACACACTACACAATCCACTCAGTCCCACTCTTCCACATCACTGGTGGTTACACTCCATGAATCCAAAATAGCATCTAAGCCGTAGGTTCCTTTCCACAATCGCAAAAAATTACAAAATCTCTTAATACTCTGAGATGAACTAATGCTCTCTTAATACTCTGAGATGACTTGCCTTTACTGCAATTATTTAATATAAAACGAATTGATAGTGTAACATGTGTGTGAGTGTGTTTGATTCTTGATAACACTTTGAATATTGTATTATTGTTTATATGTGGGGAAATATCTTGTGAAGAGAAGAAATAATTGTTAGAAAAAAACGTAATGAAGTGAAAAGAAGAATTAAGACCCTTTTCTTATTGTTGAGTAAAGGGAGCGTTTTATAGAAAACTTAATTTTGTGGTGATAGTGCTCCTTTGGGTGGAGTGATTGTGCGTTGCATACGAAGTAAGCACACTGTGTTTGTGAGTGCACGTGTGTATGTGCACAAACATGGGTGTGTGACAGTGGTCCTCAGGACTGATGCAAGTTCAACAGGAATGGGTGCTGTTCTTTTGCAGGAACATCAAAAATTTATTGCATCCTGTACAGTTTGCAAGTAAGAAGTTCACTGATGCACAGTCAAAGTATTCTACTATTGAACGGGAATGTTCAGCGATTGTGTGGGCACTTGCATTTCTTGAAAGGCAGGTTTTTTGTCTTGCAGATGGATCACAGACCTCTGACGTTTTTGAAGACATCAAAAATAAAGAATAACCATCTGTTGTGGTGGTCTTTGGCGATCCAGCAATTCAGTTTTAGGGTTGATCCAATTTCAGGGTCCAGCAATGTGATCGCTGATAATTTGTCTTGACAGCAATAAGCAGGGTGTGTGTTTTGAAGTTTGCTGTTGAAAGTTGAGCTTATATATTTGTATTTGAGTAATGGAATATTGTTGTGTTCAATGTTGATTACTTGCGGGGGTGATAGTTGATGCATTGATGCTGTTTTTTTTTAAATTGTGTTTTTATGTATATACATTTACAATGAATACCAATAAGTTAACAATTCACCACTACCGTTGGCATGCTGCTGTCAGCTGACTGACTACAGTTAACACACAGTAACACGTTAAGCGGACTAATCGTGTTAACACACTGTTAACATGTTTATACACGTCGCATCCCCCTTTCTTTAGGAAAACAAAAAAAGAACTCTTTTTTCCCATTCTACCTTTCAACCAAATTGGATGTCTGTGTTCCTAATACCTCTGCGTTAACAAAATACACATATTATTCCCAGTGAACCCATTGTTTCGTTCCCCTATGTCTGATTATTACACAGTCCATTATCATCCTGTCCAGGTTTCATAATGCTTTTTTTTTTTTTTGATTGCGTTGTAGTCTTCAGTTTCATTCATATTTCAGAAAATCTGGTCTTTTGCTCTGTCCCGGACCTTGTTGGCCATGTCGGGTTACTTGTCGTTGGCTGTCTCAGACTGGCTCCTGGGGATGGTTGATCTGACTCAGGCGGCTGTTGCCCGTTTTTGTTCAGGCTGCTCCACTGACGTTTCTTTCAGCGTCTGTGTTGATGGAATGACGTTTTGCTGTTGCTTGCAAGGGATGTCTTGCTGCTGGCTTTCAGACTTCCGTCTCTGGACTAGTCAATCAGTGACGGAGCGTTTGTTGAAGCTCTGTTTCTGCTGTGTCCAGTAGCTGTCGGCGATTACTTCTGAACTGACGTCCGTCCTCTGTGCAAACGTTCTATGACTGGACATTACCTGTTGGTCTACCCTGGCACTGACCCACTTTTTTGGATCCTGGTGGCTGGAATCTCACAAACTGTCCTGGAATAAGTTCTGTCAGTTCTACAGCAGTTCTGTTGTAATAATGGGCTTGCTTCATTTTTCTTTTTTCAAGCTTTTTCTTGGATGATACAATTGCAGGCTTCAGTGAAGTCTTTGAAGTTGGCTCTTGAGTTCTCGCCCTTCTGCCAAACAGTCTTTGAGCAGGCAAACTGTTCACATTTCTGTGGGGATGTTTCTCAACTCGAGTAGAGCAAGGAAGACATCTTGATGGTTGTGTTCTGCTTTCTTCAGACAAATCTTGGCAGTCTTCACCACGCTCTCTGCTTTCCCGTTGGATTGTGGGTAAAGTGGGGAGCTTGTCACATGTTCAAATCCGTATGTTTAGCTGAACTACCCAAACTGGGCAGTGCTGTTGTGTTCGAATACATCACAGGAAATGTGTTGCCAGGGTAGGTCAGGGATTGCTGTGTTTTTATGAGGGGTTCTTTTTGCTGGACATGTTGGAATGTTTTTTCAGGAGCTGCATTTCGTGATGAAGTCTTCGATGTCCAAGTTCATCCTCGGCCAGTAGACTACCTCACATGCTCTTCTTATGCAACTCTGAATTCCTGAGTGGCTTGCATGGAGTTTTTTTTTCTAGGATGTCTTCTCTTTCGTTTCTGGAACGATCACTCTGTGGCCTTTGAAGACAAGACCATTCTGGACTGACAGTGCTTCCTTGAAAGGGAAGTAGGCTTGTAACTGTAATGGAAGTTGACGTTTCTTCTCAGGCCAACCTTGTAGTATGACAACTTTGAGGTTTTTATGGTTGGATCTTCCTGTGTGGCCTGTTGTTTTTGGCACAGGAGCAACCGAGGAAGCAGGAGAAAAAGAACATGATGCCAACCTGAACCATTTCCTACAAAGATGTCGGGACACTGGAATCAAACTGAACAATGAGAAGATCGAGCTGAAATAAACGGAGATATCATACTTGGGGCACATTTTTTCAAGAGAAGGCTTGAAAGCCGATCAAAAAAAACTGGACGGTGTCCAACAACTCCCAGTCCCTGAAGACAAAGCAGCAGTGCAGAGACTACTGGGTGTAGTCGGTTACCTTCAGAAGTTCGCACCAAATCTTTCTGAAGCAGCAGCACCACTCAGACAACTTGTGAGAAATGACGTACACTTGAGATGGGATGAAGATGTCCACGGTGAAGCCTTGAAGAAAGTGAAGAGAATAATTTCTGAGCTGCCTGTGCTTCGATACTTTGACTCTTCAGGAAAGTGTACGACCACACTTCAGTGTGATGCTTCACAGTGTGGACTAGGAGCATGTCTCATGCAGGAGGGTCAACCAATACAGTACGCTTCGCAAGCATTGACGGAAACAGAACAGAGCTACGCTAAAATAGAAAACAAGATGTTGGCAATACTCTTTGGACTGGAAAAGTTGGAAAGGTACGTCTATGGAAGCATCATCCTGGTAGAGACTGACCACAAGCCGCTTGAGACTATTCACAAGAAAAGCCTACTTTCAGCGCCAAAGAGGATTCAGCGCATGCTACTTAGTGTACAAGCGCGGAGCTGAGATGTATCTGGCTGATACCCTCAGCAGAGCAGTCAGCGGGAAAAGTGGATCAGCAAGTCACCCACGAAGAAGCCATCTTCTACACAGGACTGGAGATCGCTGATCCCACTTCTGACACCATGTTTCGTTCTCGCTTCAGTCAACTCAGAAGACAGAGCAATCTTCTACGTCTTTACTACATGTGGTCTGATTCACAACTGACACTGTACGTTTTACAATGAACACCAATCAATAAACAATTCACCACTACTGTCGGCATACTGCTGTCAGCTGACTGACTACAGTTAACACACTGTAACACGTTAAGCGGACTAAGCGTGTTAACATACTGTTAACACGTTTACGCACGTCACAACACTCTTGTTGGCTGCAAATAATAATCTTAAGCAAACGTGCCTGATTCTGAACAGATGGGACGCCCTACCGTTAGTTCTATCAGACTGACGATTCCTGACTGTGTGAACATTTTGCTGATTCTGTAGAGCCAGCGCTCTAAGACTTCCTCAGCAAAGGCAGAAGAGAAGTGGAGCTACATCCGTGGGAAAATTTACAACATTGCCACATACGAATTTTACAGTAGACAAAAAACACAACCCTGGATGTTTTTGAAAGTGAAACAAGAGCTGGAGCCTGGCCATTGTACGTTCAAAGAATTTGTTTTCGTTCAGTTCAGTTAAGATTAATTAAGCTCTTTTATTAACGTCTATTCATCACGAGTGATATCAGACAATAAAGGAACGAAAAACATCTATACATTTCCTCATATAAGTTCTCATATACAGAGATCTTCTGATACAGACCCTGGCACTCATGTTTTGGATCCTCATAGTAATGTAGCTACTTTTGACTTACCAATAATAGTCGTAATTTCAATTATGAATATATTAGTTTTTTAAATGCAGATTTCCTTCTTCTATTTCTTCGATATTGATTTTTTCTTCTCATAAAGTTCTGTTAATATATGACGATCTAATGATAGAGGATGAACTGAAATAGAAAATGAACAGATACGCGCAACATCAAGAAAAAGATTACTGTTTACTGTATATTCACCTAATCATCCTAGCTAACTGACATGGGCAGTCGGGCAGTACAGCATTTAATTTATATGTGTTGCTTTAGATCGCTTGATGCGTTCGCTGCCGCTGGAGACTGTCTGTGCCTGTCCCTGATGATCAAGTTCCTAAACATCAGAACATAACTTGAAGATTCCATAGTATTTGTCTCTAGTCTAAGCTGGCATTCTAACATTTTCTTGTGACGTAAACAGACATTGTTAGAGTTATGTTGTTTTCGTTGATTTGCTGCTTAGTATACTTGGTCGATCATCAGTATGTAGTGGTAGTATGGTGAATAGTTCTGTAATTGCTATGTTTCTAGTTTGACGTGATTGGTTTTGTGTTGTTTTGTTTACGCAAAAAAAAACCCTTTACCAGACAACAGTGGTTCGATGTACTCTAAATCTTTTAAACTCTGAAATGTATCTTCAAACTGTGTAAAAAACACTTGCAAAAGATGAAGGTTTTGATGTAAAAGTACTGATAAATTATCTCAGTGTTGTGTCTGTTCTTCATTAAGCTAATCTCTTGTGAGACAAAAAAATTTTTGAAAAGGCGTATGTAACAATTAATGCTATCACAGATTTTTCAGGATAAAAATCATTACTGATTCTGAAATGTGTGTCCTTGGTGGTAACTAACCCCCTCTCTTTCTAATTGTGAGTCAAAGGGCTGGTGTTAACGTCTAATATCTGGCCTTTGGGGATTTTCTAAAGGTATTCAGCTGAAGTTGCTCTCTATGTTTTTCATTGGCTATGTAGGTTGTTTAGCAAGCACTTTCGACAGCCTGTGGCGTGAGTTCTGGCCCGGTGAAGTGGACCTCCAAGAAAAGGTGTGTGGAATGGCAGACTCACTCTGATGGACCGTTGACTTTGCCCAAGCTACCAAACTTTGTTGCTAACCAGCATGACCAGAGAAAGCGGAAAAAGAAGAAGTTTAGAAAGCATGACTGTCTGTGATATCCAGCCAGTCGTTGATTTGATAAAGTCGTTAAACGAAATCGAAATCTGTGGGCCACGATCAGTTCATTGTCGTCGTTCTAAATCGCACGACTATTCGCTGACATGGATTTCACAGGCATCCTGTCAACACAGGGCTAACATGAATCACACGGAGTAAGTTATCAGTGGATGGCACGCTCGCTGATACACACACACACACACACACACACACACACGCACGCACGCGCGCGCGCGGGCACACGAATGCACGCACACACGAACGCGTACATGCACACGAGAATGGACGTGTCTCAGTTCATAATCAGTAATACTGGCTTTAACGCCATTCAGGTGGCATGTTAGCTTGTCCTGGCTGGCCTGTCTTAAGGGAACTGATAAATTTGATGACTTCAAGGTTTTGTTCAGAGGACAGCTGTCAACGCCTAAAAGCTGGGTTGTTGTCGGTATATATAGAGGCACAGCTGAGGGAGGGGCCATTCAGGATGCTCCCAAAGTGTTCAGACTATTTTGCTCTCTATTCACTTGATGGCAGTGGTGTTGCTGATGATGCTACTAATAATGGGTTTATTAGTCTACTAATAAACCCGTCTAAATCTGAACAGGGCAAAATAAGGAAGAAGATCTTAGAAAAAGCCATAAAAAAACATAAAATCAAACACTGAATACAACCTCTGGAAGAACACATATGAAGTTATCCAATGGTTAAAAAAGCTTAACAAACAGAAGAACACAGTATTCATCACATTCGACATAGTAGACTTCTACCCATCCATAGATGAAGAGCTACTCACTAAAGCTCTGAAATTTTCTAATAAACACACAGACATAACAGGGTCAGAAATGGAAATCATTCTTCACACCAAGAAAACTTTACTCCACAGCAGAAATGAAACATGGATCAAGAAAACGAATAAAAAAACTCAACATTTGATGTGACCATGGGATCGTACGACGGTGCCGAAACATGCGAACTGGTCGGACTGTTTATGCTATCCCAACATCCAAAAACAACTCGGAAAGCAAGTCGGACTGTACAGAGACGACGGCCTCGCCGCGCTAAACAACAATCCAAGAACCATCGAGAACAAGAAAAAAGAACTATGCAAAATTTTCCAAAACCATAACTTAAAAATCACCATCGAAGCAAACAAAATGGTAGT
Source organism: Conus betulinus (assembly GCA_016801955.1). NCBI lineage: Eukaryota > Metazoa > Mollusca > Gastropoda > Neogastropoda > Conidae > Conus > Conus betulinus. The sequence goes on from JADBJO010015237.1 coordinate 27,143, forward strand.
GAACTACTTAGACATAACACTTGACCTCAACAACCACATATATAAACCATACAAGAAACCTAATGACACACCCATTTATGCAAACATCAATAGCAACCACCCACCATCTATACTAAAAACCATACCAATGGCAAAACAAGAGATTATCTAATCTGTCACAAAATGAAAGAGTATTCAACAACGCAGCAGCAGAATACCAAGAGGCATTGCAAAAAAAAGTGGTTACAGCTACAAACTACAATACAACCCAGATAACAACATGAACAAAAAAAAAAAAGCAGGAAAAGGAAAAAATCACATGGTACAACCCTCCATATGATGGACGAGTAAAAAAACAAACGTAGGGAAAGAATTTTTCAAAAATTTTGGACACCATCCTACCCAAAAGAACACAAATTGTCCAAAATATTCAACAAGAACACCATCAAACTATCATATTCATGCATGCCTAACCTTAAAAATATAATTGATTCATCCAACAAAATGAAAAGCAACACAGCAAAGAAGGGTGAAGAAAGGAAATCCTGCAATTGTACTAAAAAAGAACAGTGTCCCTTAAGCAACAAATGCCTCTATAACAACATTGTATACCAAGCCACTGTGACATCAGAAAATGAAAAAGAAACATACATAGGGATCACTGAAAATCACTTCAAAACCAGATACGCAAACCATAAAACAGTCATTCAACAAACAAAAAAATACAAAAACCAAACAGAACTGAGCAAATATATTTGGAGACTTAAAGACAAAAAAAAAAAAAACTATAACATATCCTGGAAAATCATAAAAAGGGCATCATCATACAATAACATTTCAAAAAGATGCAACCTATGTTTCAACAGAAAAAATGGTTAATACTATGCAAACCATACCTTAGGAACCCTAAATACTAAAATAGAAATAGTAAACAACTGCAGGCACAAATGGAAAATCGTTGTCAGCAAACGCACCCTGAACTGTAAACAACCTGAAAACCGAACAACACGTGCAGCCACTCCGCACGTGCAAACAGCGGCATTAGGCATATATACACACCGGCAGTAGGCAACCCAAAACCATCCTGAGGAGAGCCAGTGCTCAAAACAGATCTGTTGATTTTAAAACTTCCTTTTACCATCCTATTTTTAACAGATGTTGCTCCCCAAGGGGGTGAGCACTTTAAGAATTTTATTAGGCATTTTAGTGGCATTTTTAGTGGCATTCTTGATATCTCCCCCCCCCCCCCCCCCCCCCCCACCCCAGTTAACATTAAGTGAAATACAATGAACGCTCCTTTCCCCCCTGTTCGCACCCTCCATTTGCTCAGCAGATGACAGATGCTTTCTCAACCAATCTGTCTATGTTGAAAATACAGTAAACCCTTTCGCTCATCCTCACCACCACCACCCACCCCCCCCCCCACCTGACCTGACTTCCCCTTATCCATTCAACTGCAATGAAAATACTGTTAATCCTCTCCCCGAACTTACAATCACCCTCTCCCTCATTTCATCAGTTACAACATTACAATGATGCCACCCTCTGCCCACTCACCCCTTCTCTTCTACACACCACTTGTCCTTTGTTTCATCTCCCTATCCTCACTCTCTGAGCCACATCCCGTTTCATGACTCGCCGGCGCCGAAAGTGCTCTTTACTCCACCGCTACAGCTCCCATATTCCCCGTCCCCACTCGCTGCTCCATTTGTTTGAATGAAAATACAGAGAAGATCGATCTCTGCCTCCCTGTCATCCTTATCACCCTTCATCCTCCTCCCGCATCCCATTCCATCTCAGTGCGGCTGAAATTCTTATTTCCATTAGCTGCCACAGAGCTGAACAATCTCCTAGGATTAATGGTTGATGTTCGAGAACATGATCCCTCTTTTATGGGACCATCTGTTCCGCCAGACAGGTTCCCACGTCGACGGACAATTAGCAATATCACGGAAATGAGCTGCACCAAGCACTTTTTTTCTGCTGATATGGTACAGATTCTTGTGCAAGACCTTCTCTCTCTCTCTCTCTCTCTCTCTCTCTCTCTCTCTCTCTCTCTCTCTCTCTTCAGCCGATCTTATATATATTTCACAAATGATCTAATACGCATGGTGCATCTGTCTTTTTTATCATTACTGATTCGTCAGCAGAAACAGAATATTTCTTCCCCTGTCCTGGCTAACAAGCCTCACCTTGATATCCCAAGGAAGAAAGAAGAGACAAGACATAATGTCTAGCCAGATGCCATACACTACTGCGTTAGAAGGCATAATGATTTCACTCACCTACATTCAGATGGAAAACTCAGCTGCCTGAATCCAGAAACACTTGAGATATGGGCAGTAGTCGCTTCAGGCGCACTGGAACACAGAAGCTATCAAATATACTGCAGCCTAGTAAGCTATCAAATAAACGGAAGTCTAGTAAAGCCAGGTGAAGTTTCTTTCTCTCAGCTAACGCAATGAGTTCCGCTCATATACTAGTTCCTTAAAAGCACCATAGGAGTAAATACTTTCTTTATTTTACTTCCAATTCTGCACCACTTTGACATGCCACGGTATAGTAACCGGAAGAATGCGTATATAATACTCGCAGTTCGGCTTGTACACCTTTCCTGTCAAACATCATATTTTCCTCTTTCACATTTTCTAATAATGTTGGTATGGGTTTTGTCTAAGGGCCGTGAAATAAAAGGAAGCAGATAGGTTATAAAATCAGGGAAATGATCAGTGAAATGATAACTGTCCGAGGCCGAAAGGCCTGCTCTGCAATGTAATAAAGCCCAAAAGAACGAACACTGAGTAAGCAAAGCTAGCTTAGGGAATAGTTTGCGCCATTTTGACATACTAAGCATAGTAGTAGTCATGGAAGTTTTACACACACACACACACACACACACACACACACACACACACACACACACACACGTGCGTGCGCGCGCTAACACGTTAATTACGTCAAACTAGACGATGTGTGCGGATGTGAGCGAAAAGATAGAGCGAGAGAGAGAAAGTGAAAGAGCTCCTGTCCACACTACTTTAAAGTAAATGTCTTATTGACTAAAATTAAAGAAAAAAAAAAAGAAAACCGAAACAAAGATAATCAATAATAAATACTAGTGATAGATATGTCTGATGGACATGGTAAACATTAAAGCTTTGGTCTTTTAAACAGAATTTCATGTAAATATGTGTAGATGTTGAATGTTGCTAATCCTAAAAAAACTGTTTATGTCCTAAGATTGAAAGCAGCCATGAAATACAAGTCAACAACTGAACCAGTGAGAGAAAGTACATAAAATTAATTGTATGTAACAAATCAGCCACACTGTTACCAGTGGTAAGATAAACCACTATGCTGTGTTCATTACAGAGCTACACTGCATTTAAAAGGTACTTGCTGAGACGAAGATATTCTGTACAGCAAAAGTTTTGGTTGTCATGTATTAATTTTCATATCCATTTAGACAAATCGTTTTCAACAAGGTGCCTGCCAGTCATGGAAGACTAACCTTTTATTTCCACAGGTGAAAAGAGGACAACAGAGTCCTCAGCAACTACCTATATTTCTTCGGTGTTTTAAAATGCATATAACTAGTCTGTATTTGAGCCATTTGACCTTTGAGGCAATTGTACAGAGACAGCGTTGAGAATAGCAATGCTACTGATTGCACTCTGCTCGTGCATGAAATACACCAGATCAGACTGAACACGTAATGGACATGTCAAATACGGCGTACTGATCGTAATACTAATTTTGTCTCCCCCCTGCTCAAATTCAGTAACCGAGCATGTGCAGTAAAGATAGCCATCACTCGGGGAATATGGTTACAAACTCCCGAGCATGTGCAGTGAAGATAACCATCACTCGGGGAATATGGTTACAAACTCCCAAACATGTGCAGTGAAGATAGTCACAGTCGGGGTATATGGTACAAACTCCCGAACATGGGCATTAAAGATAGTCACCAGTCGGGGAATATGGTGCAAACTCACAAACATGTGCTGGAAAGATAGTCACCAGTCGGGGAATATGGTGCAAACTCCCAAACATGTGCAGGAAATATAGTCACAGTCAAGGAATATGGTACGAACTCCCAAACATGTGCAGTGAAGATAGTCACCAGTCGGAAATATGGTGCAAAACTCCCAAACATGTGCAGTGAAGATAGTCACCAGTCGAGAATATGGTGCAAACTCCCAAACATATGAAGTGAAGATAGTCACCAGTCGGGGAATGAGACAAACTCCCAAACATGTGCAGTTAAGAGTCACCAGTCGGGGAATATGGTACAAACTCCCCAACAATTGCAGTGAAGATAGTCACCAGTCGGGAATATGGGGCAAACTCACAAACATGTGCAGTGAAGATAGTTACCAAATGGGGAATATGATGCAAACTTCCAAACATGTGCAGTAAAGTCAGTCACCAGTCGGGGAATATGGTGCAAAATCCCAAACATGTGCAGTGAAGAGAGTCACCAGTCAGGGAATATGATACAAACTCCCAAACATGTGCAGTGAAGATAGTCACCAGTCGGGGAATATGGTACAAACTCTCGTTTTTGAAATGTGGGATATGTGGATGCAGAGAACACAAGGAAGGACACAGAAGATCATACGTTTTAAGGACCATGTTCAGCTTTTTTTTTTTTTTTTTTTCGTTTTTTTTTCGTTTCGTTCGCTATACAAATCTCATAGTGCATTAACATGTACATCTTTATATTGCGAAAACAACCATCTTTTATCTTCAAGATATATGCCTGCTTGGAGGGAAGTAGCGTAGCCGTATATTTCATTTGAATCACAATATTTGTCAGGACAGATATTCATTATGAATATGACTGACCTGATACAACGTTTTGCCCACCGCTCATTGCGATTATTGATCAGCCAACAAATTTACAGTCTTTCGGCAATTAACAAAAAGGAAAGCTTCCATCAAAACTGGTAAAAACAATAGTTAGGGCCTACTTCATTGAAAAAAAAAAAAAAAGGATAAGGATCATCCAGCATTCAAATGGAATGAAGACTCAGCTGACCAAGTGGTAGCAGCCTGTAATTTGTCTGTCCTATGCCCAGTGATACACACCATCAAGTGCAGTACTGAGACATGACTCATAACTAGTGAACAATTCAACATTGGTATCGATATTAATCTAACAAAATACCAGTCATGTTCTCCCCCACAGCAAGGATGACTTTATTAACAAAATGGATAGGAAATACAGTCTAGGCGAAGAAAGAAGAGGTTGGATAGAGACTACCATTACTACAGAAGACAGGTTAGATCACTACTGAGCGCAGTCAACAGAAACCCAGTGTGCATGCAACTAAAACAAAATGCTTTCCAAAATGTAAAACCTACAATCGAATGTTCAAGCTGACGAAGAAAATATAACGAAACAATCTTGTTGATTCCATAAGGAGCAGATCCAAATTCTGCTACCCCCCCCCCCCCCCCCCCCCCCCCCCCCCCCCCGGCATTTTTCGAAATAGAAAATAATCAATATGGCAAAATGGAAATGAATGGTTCCTCTATTACAAATTGCAAAGTCTCAAAGAATGGAAAACCTATAGTATAATGAATATTAGTAACACGTAATGGTTTAATTAATACAGAGAATTTAGGGGTAAATTGTAGAATATTAGGTACGGACAATAATGTACTTTAAAAAAAAATCATGAGTTACGATGGAATTAATCAGAAATGAAAAGTTAAACGCTATGTTACCTGAAATTGTTTGTCGTTTGAAAGGTGTTTCAGTTGGGGTTTTCAATTCTAAATAATATCCAGATCTCTACAAAACAGGAATCAGTGGCACTGTTTACATATCAGGCAGCTTGTCCATCCCTGCATTTAAAGAGGCGTTACTACGAATATTTCACTGGAGAAAAAGGATTTGCAACATTACAAAATTGAAAGAATTATGAAACATCATTGCAAAGAAGGAAGCAGGGCTCAGAGATAGTTCCCAGGCCACTGATAATCCTTTATGTTGTCTAAGGAGCTGATAAGGTTCTTAAAGACAGACTAAAATATCTTATTGTTGTTTTATTGACTGTAACGAGGCATACCATAATATATGAAATGAAGGCCTGCCAATAAAAATAAGAACAGCGGGTATGACTGGTAAATCAAACCTAACGATGCAAGAGTTATATCCCAGTGACAAATTTGTGCATGAGCTCACTATGGTCTCACTGACAAAATACGGATGACGAGGGAGGGAGAGGCAGTGCCTGGTTCCTGATTCTTAGCTAAGAATTCGGGAAGAAACTTTAGAGAAACAGAGCCGTCCCTGTGGAAGGCGATGTCTCTGGGGTCCCCACTGAGGGCATGAATCTCGCTTCGCCTTCTGGCCGGGCCAAGGCGAGAAGAAAGGTGTTTTTCAGGAAAAGAAGGTCAAAGGGAAGGGTGGCGATAGGCTCAGAAGGGGGTTTTCTGAGAGCGTCCAGGACAATGAAGAGGTCCCAAAGGGGAATGTGTCTAGGGGACTGAGATTCACATAGAGCCACCTCCCTAGAAATCTCTCTGAGAAGGAAGTCATTCTCAAAGGAGAGTCCGCTGAGCTGGCGAATAGTGGTGCTGATAACCGACCTGTAACCCCGTATGGAGCTAGCAAAGACCTTAAGAGAGGAAGATAGGTGAGATAGAAAGTTGCCTATCAGGATATTGGAAGGGTGATCCTGGGGGACAGAGTTGTCTGAGCACCAGGAGAACCATCTCTCCCATCGGTATTTGTACAGGGACTCGGTGCTGGCGCTACGCGAGGCCGACGCTAAGTCCAGTAGGCCCGGCGAGGCCCCTGCCCTCGCGAGTATGTTTAGGACGGACTGGGATATGTCCGTGTGGAAGGTAGGGGCAGGTGCTCGTAGTTGGGCTGGCATAGAAGCCAAGCGTGCAGTGGAGCCTCTGGGGTTGGAGTGAGGGCGACCCAAGCGAGGTTGCCTGAGCATGTCCCACCGAGTGTTGAACTGGACGGGGGGAACATAGGTGAGGGACTTGAGGTCTGGAACCAGGACTGGGTCGGCCACCATGGGGTTATGAGGATGAGCCTGGGTCTTCCAAGCCTCGCCTTCCTGATCACCATGTGGGGGATTGGGAAGGGGGAAAGGCGTATGCTATGAGCAGGTCCATTCTGTGTGTAGGAGGGACCTGGGCCGGCTGAGGGAGTCTGCCAGGATATTGCAGATCCCCGATATGTGTCTCGCACAGAGGGTGATTCCCCGTGCGTGACACCCGCAGAGGAAGGTCTCTGTCCGAAGAGAGGGAGCCTACGGAGCGAGCCACCCCCCCCCCCCCCCCCCCTTTGTTGACATAGCAAGCCACTGAAGTATTGTTCATGAGGAGGAGAACAAGTGCGAAACCTGGAGTTGGAAGTGGAGGAGGGCGAGCCTGACCGCTTCTAATTCCAGGAACATGATGTGGATACGTGCAGTCTGTGCGTCCCACATTCCCGAGGCATTCTGTTCTCCAAGTGGGCGCCCCAGCCCAAGTTGGAGGTGACTGTGAAGAGTTCCGGGGCTGAGTTGGGAGGTAGATTGGAACCCTGGGGGTCAGTGTGGAGGGGTTGAGCCACTCCTCCATAGCCCAATGGAACCAAGGCCCGAGGGGAATTGTCTAGTCCCAGCGGTCAGAGGTTTGAGATCAATGACGACTGAACTCCCTTTGGAGTTGGCGTTTGGGGACCCAGCCTAGGGGAATGAGGGACGAGAGGGACTCCATCATCCCTATAAGGGAGTCAGGGTTCTGGCCGAGGTGCGGGATGGTCGGCGGAGGCGGGAGATGCAGTCCTCTATGCGGGCGGACCTCTCCGGGGTTGGGGAGACCTGTATGGAGATCGTGTTGAAACTCATGCCCCAGAATGGAGAACCGCTGACTGGGGTTGAGTTTACACTTGCTTAGTTGGTGAAAAACCCTAGTGTGGAACACAGGCTCAGGAGGTGGGTGGTGTGGGCTTAGCACTGGCGAGGGAGGGAGCCAGGACAAGCCAGTCGTCCAGGTACACCAGGAAGCGAATGTCCTCCTGTCTGGCCAGGGAGGCGATCTCCTTGACCACCTTCATGAACAGGAAGGTGCCAGGGAGATGCCCAAGGGGAGAGTCTTGAACTGGAACCCCCGACCCTGTCAGACGAACCGGAGGTATATCGTCTGTGGGATGTGTGTATCAGGATCTGAAAGTAAGCGTCCTTCAGATCTATTGAGGTAGCCTAATCCTGATGGTGGATGGAGACTCTGATCTGAGTCGGAGAGTCCTTCTTGAATTTGGTGGGTCTGAGGAATTTGTTGAGGGGAGAGAGGTCGAGGATGAGCCTCCATCCTCCTGAGGGTTTGGGGATCACAAAGAGGTAGGAGTTAAATCCAGGGTTGGAATGGGAAATCTCTGTGATGTCCCCTTTCTGGAGGAGTTCTTGGACTTCCCAGATAAGCACCTCTGCTTGGCCTGGGGAGGGGTTTGCTGGGGGAGGGAGGGGTAGAACGCATCAGAGGGGGGCATTCGTAGGCCCAAGGCAGGCAGGCCCCTTCCTATAACACCACCACTATTCAGGGGGCTGAGGCCCATTCATCTCTACTGGTGGGCATGTCTGGATAGGCTGCCCACCAGAGGGGCCGAGGGCCAAGGTGGGGGGGGGGGGAGGGGTGGCGAGTGGGCGGGAGGTGGGGTTAGCTGTAAAGGTTCTCCCCGATCCAGTTCTCCCATGGGTGAGTCTCCCAGTCACCTCCGGGGCCGTGTCTGTTGGCCAAACCAAAAATTCTGCTGGGGAAGTTTCGGCTTTGGCCTAGAGGGGTTATTAGGGCGCTTGTCGGGCCGTGCGGTGCGAGTTGTTGACTGCTTGGGATAGGGCTTGGGCCTGGAAAAGGTGGGGAAGGAACGCAATGGGGGCCTAGCAGGGCGAGACGGGGGCCTTGCCCGCAAATGATGCTGACTGCTTGCGTTCTTCGACTGAGTGCGATATGACCGCAGTCGAATAGTCGCCAAGAGCGACTGGTCCTCCCCGGGATGCACCACAAGGCCGCCTTAAGTGCTGAGGAGAGATTGGCCCATGACGGCACGGCATCTCTACCTACCGACCAGTAGGCAATTGATGTGGCTCCGGGCTGTGCTGTCCACTGCAGTCGAAAGGTGATGCAAGATTCTGTTGACCAAGAATCACATCAGGGGGTCGCCGAAAAGGCGAGAATCCATCGCTTTGTGTGTCTCTGAGCCAGAGGCAGTGGACACTGGGACGGCGCCGTTCTCCTCTGGCCAGAGTTCCTCCACCCACTGCAGAAGCATGTCAAGAAAGACATGTCCAGCAGTGGTGTGCAGGATCCACATTCTGGCTGGCTTCCCAGTCCCATTCCCTCAGGTTCTTCGTAGAGATCGTGGTGGAGGTTGGGGGGGGGGGCAGCTAGGAATAAGCCAACAGTCTGATGGGGAAATAGCTATTTCCCTGGTCACCAGATTGTCAGAGAACAGGGGGGTGACTTGGGTCTTCCTGTGGTCCCTGAGAAGGGTGCCAACCGGGGCTGCATTAGGGGCCGAGAGGGATTCCTTCCCTGGTGGAGGGACGTCCTGTGCACCCCTGGCATGAGTTGTTGGACCTTCCCAGATAGATGTAAATGACCGAGGTGCAACAATCTTGGGTTTCGATCGCGCTGGACTGAGGGCGGTCCGACGAATTTAGAGAAGGAAAGGACTTTGTCAGAGGGTGGGGACTCCCTCACGACAAGGTCTGTGCGCCACCGTTCTAGGGTGGACACATCGCACGATGAGGAGAAGGATTCTTCTTCTTCCTCATCCTCACACTCTGGGTGGTCGCGTTCATGGAGAGGTTGTGCAGAACCTTTGCCAGGAGGCAAGTGCAGGGGTGCATGAGGGTCCCGCCTTGGCTGGGTAGTGGGGGAGCGCGAGGGCGGGTCCCTCGTGGCTCCATGATCGGCGGCCAGACTGGGGGGGGGGGGGGGGGGGAGGGGGGAGGGCCTGTCCTGCCGATTGGACAGTGCCCGAGATGGGGGAGACCGAGGTCGAGCCAGCTTGAGGAGGTTGGGTGCCACATCCGACCGTGGAGCTGGTTGTGTTGGGTGTCCATTCTAAGCCACTGGTCCCTCTCAGGGCCATAGAGCCACTGGCCCCCGAGGAGGCAGGTGGGCTGTGGCGGCCCTGGGGCCTGGGGCAGAATCTCCTTGGGGCCAGGATAACCTGAGACAGAGGGGGGGGGGGGGGGGGGGGGGGGGGGTATCGAGAGGACGTGGCCTGTCGTACCCGCCCTGGAGAGTGCACTGCCTCATACACCTCCCTGGTGGGATCCCTGGAGGTCCCTAGTGTAACTGGGGTAGCAGAGGACATGGCAGCCGATCCACCTACCTGCCTGTGTGTGGATTGGGCTGGCTGTGGCACCATGGCCACTCCCTGGGTGGGAAAGGTCAGGT